>CABFVX010002034.1:20829-102574 GCA_902151425.1 Timema shepardi
GGGGGGGGGGGGGCTTTGTCCCCCAAGTGCAACTACTCATCTAAAAATTATGGAAATGAGATTTATTTGCTAAACTTGTTTGGGTTGAACACACTTCCAATATATAATTGATTTATAGAATAATTACAATTTGGGGGGCTTATACCCCCCAGTCACAACTTCTCAGCTAAAAATTGATTAATATTTAATGTATTCGCTAGCATTTTTATGGTTGGGCACACCTTAGATATAAGAGTTATTTGAATTTATGACACTGGTAAACCCTGACATGCTGGCGTAGAGGCCCTTGAAACTTCACCAGAAAATCATCTACTAGTTAAAGCCATTTTATATCTTCACTGCAACTAAAGTAAGCAACCTAATTAATAATCATATGAGCAAGAAAAGAAGTGAGAGCTCTTCTTGTAATTGTATTAATGTTCCATATAGTGCTATGATGAGTACTGCTAGTCAAAGTACGTTAAGGTGTCGAAATTCAGACCTAGTGTTTAACTATATCAATATTTAATATTTAAAGTCCAGTAGGCTATAATTTTGCTTTTATAATGTTGATTATATGTATTTTATAACTTCAATTATATTATATACTTTATAAACCGACTGGGTAAATTATTTATTATTTACACGCTCACGAGTGGCTCATAGGAGTGAAAACTTTCACATGATGGAAACCTCGAAAAGACGGCTCATTTGACCAACCGTTGTTGTTTCTAAGTGGGAGAGGAAAACAAAACATCTACCCTTGGAGTGTTTGAACTGTGTTTCAAACTTATTGTTCACAGTTAACTCAGCCATGGAACGATATGGACGTTTAAGTGAAGCTGATAAAATAAGGATTCTGGGTTTAGTGGAGTCAGGGTACACGGACAGTGAAATTTCACGTGCAATACCGTGTTCGCGAAAAACAGTTTCGTTGTGGAAATATAGATGGGAAAATGAAAACAGCCTCAAGTGTCGTCATGGCGGAGGTGCTTCACGTAAAACTACTCGGGAACAAGACACCGCGCTAGTTTCTGTAGCTCAGGCAAGCCCATATTTAACGAGCAGACAGATTGCTGCGCGGGTTGGGGTAAATTTGTCAAAATACACAATTTTGGAGCACTTAAGAGAAGGAGGGCTGCAGTCATTTACTGCTGATTCAAAACAGAGATAAACAGAACGGCAGAAGCTGGCTTGAATGAATTTCTCAAAAGAAAACTTAAAATAGCCATTAGAATATTGGAGGAGAGCTATTTTTACCATCGAGAAGGTATGGAGTTCATCAATTGATGGTCTTGTGCTAGTGTAACGCCCTAAAAATGCTCGTTTTGAACCACCCTATGTGCATCAACGCCGCTATAGTGGTCGCTTCTCTGTCACGAGTTGGGGGTGGATTTCACACGCTGGTGTGGGTGTAATGTGGAAAATAGATAGACATTTAAATAAGAAACATTGCGTGTGTATCTTGGATAACGTGATGTTGCCGTCTGTACGGGAAAGATATCCCGTGGGATCAATTCGTTATCAACACGACCGCTCACATGTTCGTACTTCTCGGTTAGTAAACAGTGGTTTGCAGATCATGGAGTGACATTGATGTTATCCCATGGCCTCCATGTGGCTGTGATATGAACCCAATCGAGAATGTACGGGCAAAAAAGAGTATGATACTTCGTGAACGTAATCTGGATATCAGGAATTCTAATCAACTGTGGAATGAAGTTGAAGCTGCATGGAAGAGCGCTCTGACAGTCCACGGTTATCGCAAGACTTAGTAATTCGATTCCAAGAAGACTAGCAAGTGTGGTGAAGCAGAAGTATTTTGCACGCGTTAATGATATGTTAAATACTTGCTAAACTTTAGTTTCTTGTTCAATGGGTGTTGTACTAAGTGTATTGGCTGGATATAAATCATACTTCACCTCTTGGTTTAACCACCTGGATCACCATCTGTCGTCACCATCTTGGATTAACCGCCTGGATCACCCTCTGTCGTCACTATCTTGGCTTGACCACCTGTATCACCATCTGTCATCACTATCTTGGCTTGACCACCTGTATCACCATCTGGCATCACTATCTTGGCTTGACCACCTGTATCACCATCTGGCATCACTATCTTGGATTAAACACCTGGATTACCCTCTGTCGTCACTATCTTGGCTTAACCATCTGGATCACCCTCTGTCATCACTATCTTGGCTTGACCACCTGTATCACCATCTGGCATCACTATCTTGGATTAACCACCTGGATTACCCTCTGTCGTCACTATCTTGGCTTAACCATCTGGATCACCCTCTGTCATCACTATCTTGGCTTGACCACCTGTATCACCATCTGGCATCACTATCTTGGTTTAACCACCTGGATTACCCTCTGTCGTCACTATCTTGGCTTGACCACCTGTATCACCATCTGGCATCACTATCTTGGATTAAACACCTGGATTACCCTCTGTCGTCACTATCTTGGCTTAACCATCTGGATCACCCTCTGTCATCACTATCTTGGCTTGACCACCTGTATCACCATCTGGCATCACTATCTTGGATTAACCACCTGGATTACCCTCTGTCGTCACTATCTTGGCTTAACCATCTGGATCACCCTCTGTCATCACTATCTTGGCTTGACCACCTGTATCACCATCTGGCATCACTATCTTGGATTAACCACCTGGATTACCCTCTGTCGTCACTATCTTGGCTTAACCATCTGGATCACCCTCTGTCATCACTATCTTGGCTTGACCACCTGTATCACCATCTGGCATCACTATCTTGGTTTAACCACCTGGATTACCCTCTGTCGTCACTATCTTGGCTTGACCACCTGTATCACCATCTGGCATCACTATCTTGGATTAAACACCTGGATTACCCTCTGTCGTCACTATCTTGGCTTAACCATCTGGATCACCCTCTGTCATCACTATCTTGGCTTGACCACCTGTATCACCATCTGGCATCACTATCTTGGATTAACCACCTGGATTACCCTCTGTCGTCACTATCTTGGCTTAACCATCTGGATCACCCTCTGTCATCACTATCTTGGCTTGACCACCTGTATCACCATCTGGCATCACTATCTTGGTTTAACCACCTGGATTACCCTCTGTCGTCACTATCTTGGCTTGACCACCTGTATCACCATCTGGCATCACTATCTTGGCTTAACCACCTGGATCACCCTCTGTCATCACTATCTTGGCTTGACCACCTGTATCACCATCTGGCATCACTATCTTGGCTTAACCACCTGGATCACCCTCTGTCGTCACTATCTTGGCTTAACCACCTGGATCACCATCTGGCGTCACTATCTTGGCTTAACCACCTGGATTACCCTCTGCCATCACTATCTTGGCTTAACCACCTGGATTACCCTCTGTCGTCACTATCTTGGCTTGACCACCTGTATCACCATCTGGCGTCGCTATCTTGGCTTAACCACCTGGATCACCCTCTGTCATCACTATCTTGGCTTGACCACCTGTATCACCATTTGGCATCACTATCTTGGCTTAACCACCTGGATTACCCTCTGTCGTCACTATCTTGGCTTGACCACCTGGATCACCCTCTGTCGTCACTATCTTGGCTTGACCACCTGTATCACCATCTGGCGTCACTATTTTGGCTTCACCACCTGGATCACCATACAGTACGTCGTCAGTATCTTGGCTTCACCACCTGGATAACCATACGTCGTCACTATCTTGGCTTAACCGCCTGGATCACCCGTTGTCGTCACTATCTTGTCTTAACCACCTGGATCACGATCTGGCGTCACTATCTTGGCTTAACCACCTGGATCACCCTCTGTCGTCACTATCTTGGCTTGACCACCTGTATCACCATCTGGCGTCACTATCTTGGCTTCACCACCTGGATCACCATACAGTACGTCATAACTATCTTGGCTTAACCGCCTGGATCATCATCTGTCGTCACTATCATGGCCAAACCACCTGTATCACCGTATCCTGTTGGGGAAGTGAAGACAGCTCATGGCAAACTAATTAGAATCATGGTCTTACTATTATTTTTATCTTATCATTGCTTGTTATACATATAATTGACAATTATTCTTATGGGGTTGGTTTGAGTAAGGAAACATATAAGATACTCCCATTTGGTTGAAAGACGAGTGGCAAACATTTTTTTTAATCACCCTCCATGGACCTGACCGAGATTCGAAAACCGACCTTATATTATTTATTTATTTGAGCTATTTAATGTGCACTTTGCATATTACTTTAACTATAAGCTAGCTAGGGGAAATGTCTAGTATTTTCCGTTCCTTTTTACCTTTATAGAAATAGGGGAACATAACTGGAATGGTAATTCTACAATAAAAAATGCTCAAGTTTCTTGATCCATCACAAAAGTAGCAATAGATATATTTACTACATTACAAGATGTATGTGTTTAGAAGGGGAAGGGAGAGACAGATGTTATTACAGGGACAGTCATTATTTGCAATAGTTTCTTAAACTATTGTGTAGTAGCCTGATAGTGGTTTCTAGTAATCGTAATTATATTATTCTTAGTTTAACTCGTCACGATAAAAAACTGGACAATTTTCTAACATTAACATATTCTATATACATAATTTAAATTCTTTATTTATATAATAGAGTTATGTAAATTTAGTAATGACCACACACGATAACATAATTGACACTAAATTCCTACTAATATATCACATATCATTTATATTCAAAGACTGTTGGTACCATATAATCACAGTGCTATGCTTGCTAGTGTAACACTCAAAGTTAAATAGGTCAGCAGGCAAATGTGAAACATGTTGAGACATAGCCTTCTGTCAAACAAATTTATATATATTTTTAAACTTAGCTTCAATACTTTTTATTCTTTTGCGATTTTAATGTGTTTAGTTTCTTAATGATCCGGGTCCTACCATCAGATTGGACTATTACAATTAACTACGGTAGCAAAGTAGGAATGATGAAGGTGGACTGTGAGATGAAATGTAATTACTCACAATCTTGTGAAATATCAGTTTTGTAAAAAAACATAATTATTAAATCTAACCAAGATTTGAACCCTGGCGTATCTGTGATTGTTAAATCAAACTATACGAGCCTTATGCTTTAAGATATTGCTCCCACTTAACCAGTAAAGGGTGTGTGAAAGGCTGGAACAAAGCAGTGTTCATTTTAAAACATTGATATCCTGCTAAGAGTTGCGCCGGTTACTCGCTAGCGACCGAGAGTTTGATTCGGCAACACTGGAAACCGAATGACGTATCAAATAACGAAACCAACGGAATTGAAGCATGCCACTCTACAGTATACGTAAATAAAAGAAAACACTATTTTTTGAATGCACCATGTAGAACAATTTGTTTAGCTATATAATTTATATATATATATAATTTATATGTATACATATATTTTATTTTATTTTAACCAAATTGGTAGAATATTACATTGTGGAAATTATTTAAATATTAACTTGTTTCAAACAAGCAAACATTAGCTAGCTAGTATAGGTATAGTATAGCTTGCTCATACAGGACACGATGCATTCAAAGCATCCCCCCCATTATTCTACTCCAGGGGTGGCCAACATTATTTTCTGTCATTCCACTATCTACATTCTACTCTGTTGGCACTGTGTGTGTAACTATCACCCAAAACCTCAAACCTTACCTGACTCCTGTCCCCTTTCTGCATCGTGGACAGTAAAACAATAGGGAAATTTAGAGAGTGGAATAGGGGATAAACTAGATTATTCAAATTTTCACGACAAGTGAAGTTGGCCGAAATAACTCGTTTATTTGTTTTCCAATGTTATAGTTTTGATTTTTTCTTAATCTACGGTGACCTTAAGGGTGGAACTTAAAATGATTTTGCGTACCATTAGTGTTTTGGGTTGGTAATCACTGCCTTACGTGACAGATAATACCTTTCTCGCAAGGTGTTAAGCTGGGAGGAGAACTGCCTGGCAAATAGGACCCACAATATCAATATGTATAAAGAATGTGTATCGAAACATTTTTATTAATTTTTTAGACACAATAATTATTATATTTGCAATAGTGTTATTTTAACCGTTTTTAGGCGTACGCATATTCAAGTTAATCTAATGTGTAATTGATTAAATAAAAATATTGAAATATGTAAAACACAGATTTTAGATTTAATTACTTAAAAAAATTATTTTAATTCACATTGTATGTCTAAACTTAAAATAATAGAAACAGTTGGAATAAAAAATATATATATGTCCTAGAATATGTTTACATTATTTCCACCAAAATAACTATTTTAAGAATGAACCAAAATTAATATTTTAAGTTACTACTAATTCTTCATAGCTATGTGTAATATACTTGTTTTAGTTATTATAAATCAATTTAAATACTCATAAACGACCAAAATACAATCTACAAGAGAATTAAACGTTTTTGGTATAAAATTGTTTTTAAACTTTAGTGATATAACAATACAAATTATAATAGAACTAAAAATATTAAGTACACGTAAGTTATACTCAAAGTTACCATTTATTTGTTGGGTTCCATATCAAGAATAGAACCCTTATGAAAAACTCACGTTATATGTCTGTTTCTATCTTACACAAATCTCAATATTTGAAATGCCAGACCTATAAAGCCAAAGCTTGGGTTGGAGCTAAATGCTAGCATGCCCACATGAAATGGGTTGGCAACGATTTAGCAAAAAGACTAATAACTGAATTTTTGAGACGTTAAAAGTAAGTTTACATTTTACTTATTTTTTCTACCCAAATGTGTGCGGTATTTTTGAAAAGCTTTTACCGTGAGTGCTTCAAATACATATATATATTTATAAATAAAAAATGTTTGGATTTAAAAATTTATATATATAATTTTAACAAAAAGTCTCATAAACGAGATTTTAAAAATGTTGGGGAAGATGTTAAAAAACTAGGAACATGTAAACCTTTTTTTATGGTAAAAGTTATTTTATTTACATGCAAACAATACTTTTCAAAATATTTCTTCTATATTGCTCTCAGTACTTTTTCTCATGAATGCTGCGTGCCGACAACTTTCGATGGAGCAGGACCGCATAAACGAGAAGAGGATGGTTAGCCTAGATATTAAATCCAAATAACCTGCACCAAGTACACACTTTATCCATAACAATGCATACATTAAAGATGCGTAAAGAATAATAACTAGCCAAACAACGCAGATTATTAAGCCATAGATATATTGCAGAAAGTTTTTTTTACTAACTATTTTGGTTCCCAGATAAAGTTAGTTATATTTAATATAAATGATTATACCTTAGTTTTATTATTTTATTCAATAAGTAATGAACTAGCAGCGTGGCATTCAAGGTATCATGTTAAAAATGTATTTGAGGTATTTAACGTGCATTTTCTGAACCGACTGATAAAATCAGCACACGACTTTGATACTATCTTAAAATTTAGAAATCTATCAAGCTCATCACTTTGAAAGGGGAAACACCCATTCCACTAAAAATAAAAGTTCTACTATGTCAGGAATCGAACCAGGGAACCTTGAGCCAGTAGACACATGCGATTGTTTGAGCTAAACTGTCCCAAAATCTTACCGTTTGATAAAACTGTAAATCGTTTTCTTGTAAAATTATTGGTTTCGAGAGAACTTATTATTATTATTATTATTATTATTATTATTATAAAGGTAACCAATAATTATTTGTGGCGTATGAAATTTTAAACATATAACAAAATACATTATTTACTTATTCTTGAAATTAATTTGGCAGGAGTAATAACTGTTGGCTTAATGCAAGACGTAAATGTTTAGAAGATGTGTGGATGTTAACTGCATTAGTAACTGTCAGTATTTTGCTAGTGCATTACTTGATACAGTGAATAATATGATCCAACCCTCCTTTTAGACAAGCGCCATTTAACAACTACTACTATACGGTATACGCAGACAATCGCGGCTAGCCAGCACACACAGAACGAACGATTTAGTAATAGGTTTAAATGCCAGTAAAACTTCACTGTTTCTCAAATAATCTTCATATAGTCAACCTTAAAGGAAGGAAAGAGTATTTAAAGGAATTGCATATACATTCTTGTTGAGAGTTGGTGTTTTTGTTTTTGTTTTGTTTATTTATCACCGCGTCTTACTAACCGTTCTGGTAATACGCCTATTTACTAATTACTCTAATGAATAAGGGATTGGTAAGGGTGAATTTAGAGGAAGTTAATCAGCATTTGCGTGGAGGGATAGTGGAAAACCATTTAGGGGGAACCACCCTCCGCTCACCAGAGCGAGATTCTAACCTCGATCTCCCCGTGCTCGTCAGTCTAGCTCAACACGAAACTAGCGCGTTAGCTAACTATACCACCGAAGTTGGTTTGAGAGTTGTTGGTAATAATATTGTAGTAAAAACATTATTGATTGAACTTAAGAAAGTATGCCCCAAAATAATAGTATATAGACACGTGTAATATTTGCTCTAAACACACACAAATTGAATTTTGATATCTTATAGTAAACAGAATAAAAAATTAAAATAGATATTCGATGAAATACCGTAAATAATTTATATTCTACTGAATCGGTACACACGCGGACACATATTTTCTCATATGATCTATTTTCATTGATTAAACAGGGTTCTAATCCTGGACGGAAATATTCAGGGACCTTTAACTAAATTGCTATCCAACTTCCCTCCACGCGAATGTGATTACATCCTCTCTAATTTGTATCTTTTACATCACTATCCCACAAAAATTATTTTAGAAGTGTAGCCCCGATGAGTAGTTGAGGTGGTTGAAATAGGTAATATTATGTTACATATAAATATTATCCTATAGTTAACTCTGGACTATTATCCTTTCGCGGAAGATTGAAATTTCCCCTTCCAGCTGTCCTACAAAATCTATTATTGCTAGGCCTCTCAGCATTTCCAGGGATTTATAGCAAAACACTTGATCAAACTAATGTTAAAACCTAAATACTACATAATTGAAAAAACTGCACTGCAATTGATTATATAGTTTCCTAGATAACATATATATATATATATATATATATATATAACATCCATCCGAAACTTAAACCGAAAATTGTACCCCAAAACTCAAGTATATCATGTTAAAATTTGCCTGGTTAATATGCTACAGACTATAATAAACTACATCGGAGTCGGTTTGCTGTTACAGAGATATACACAATTATCCGGCTGGTCCTTCACCGAGACTCACAACACAAAACCTGATTATATTGTGTTAAAACATGCCTGAAGAAATGATCTACAAAAAAAAAATTACTTTCGGTTAAGTGGTTCAATAGATGTATACAAATGTCCAGCTGACACTTCACCGGGACTCACACCAAAACACTCAATTATTATACTAAAAAATGCCTGGATAAATACTCTACAGATTAATAAAAATTACACCACAGTAATTATGTGGTTCAATAAATGTATACAAACAATCGGCTGGCCCTTCACCGGGACTCGTCGGTGACCTGGCGGCCTAGGGGTAGGGTGTCGGACTTCTGTGATGGGGGTCCGGGGTTCAATCCTCGGTCCTGGTACAGACTTATCTGATTGCCGAACCCTTCCTTCACCTTTGACAAACGTGTATTAATCGCAACTTGTGAATGTAGGGAATGCCGGGCCTCCACCGTGGTTCAGATCCCACGTTAAATTGTAGGTCCTCTATTTCATCTCACAATCACCCTACTATTACACATTAGCGTAAGTGCCTATAACCCGAACGGGTATTAAGACGTAGTGCTAATAATAATAATAATAATAATAATAATAATAATAATAATAATAATAATAATAATAATTCACCGGGACTCACGCCGAAACATCTGATTATACACACATAATGCTTAAACCTGCCTGAATTATGGCGAGTATAAAAGTAAAAACAGCACCACAACAGGTTAAGTGGTTCTAGAGATCCTAAGTTAAAGATATAAATAAATTAGGCCGTTTCTTTCACGGAAACTCAAACCCTGACTATGTATGCTAAATCCTCCCTTAGAAAAATCCGAGGGAATATAAATAAATTCACCGCAATGAGTTTTGCAGTTTCGTGTATCTTTTCCAACAGCCATACGTTCTTAAAAACAGTACAGAGCTACAATATATTTTTACTAAAAGATATCTACATTCCAAACCTTAAAAAAGAATGGATATCATTTAAAGTGTTTTTAAGCTCGTAAACCAAAAACAAAATTTCTCCTTGCTTTTTAATTATCTAAACCTCTTTTCTCTTATATTATATTAATACTTGCCTATTACATGGTCAGTTTTATTATTTGGATTTCCAGAATTGTTTTAGTAAGGGGAAAAAAAATTAAACATGAAATTTATTAGAAATTGTTCATCAACGTAGATCTTATTAAACTACAATTTTTCTCAATCAAAATATTTATCAAAAGTTATTACCAATAGTTATATTGTTGTCGTTGTGGTAACATTTAATAAAGTATTGAATTGAACTTATGGTCTCTCAAAGCTATAGATAGTCATAATAACGTTGAAGAAACAAATAAATTCACTTTTATCACTAAAATATGTCCAATAAATAAGATTTTATCATATATCTTTTTTTTTGTGTACCCGGAAATAATATAAAACATTTTAAATCAGAATTGGGACCCTTAAAGTATATTTTTTTAAACTCAGTGCCCTAAAAATAAAGTAAAAATATTTTAGATTTAATTTGTCATTTGCACTACATGTGTGGAATATAATAATTAATCATTAATACATTTATAATTAACTATTCACAGTAATTAAGATTTTGAAAAGGGGGAGACCTGCTTTATGTTACCATGTAAAACCAATAAATTTGGGTAACACTGCTGCCAAAATAATGCGTGGGGTGTTTAAATCTAACCAAAAAAAACCAGCTCATATATTAATGAAACCAAACATAAATATTTAACTAGGTATGTAAACAATAATTGATTTTATTAGGAAGGGAACAAAAAAGTAAAATTAATTTAGTAGATCAAACCATTTGGACATCGCAAAAAGACATAACCCCTCCCCCATCACTCCTTCCCTCCAGGCAAAAAATAATTTAAGGACTTAAGGCTTTCTCTAAATCCTGCCTTGGGCGTAGCCTAGGCAAACTATTCAGCAGTCATGTGAGGAGGTATAGCATACCGCGGGGGCTGTGCCAATAAGTTGATACCTTACAATCACGACGGAGTGTATTGTACATTGTAACCTACATTGAATCTGAAAGGCAACAAGCTTACCTTGTAATTTCCACTATGGCGTATCTTATAAGATAGGGCAATAGTGTCTTCCATCAAACAAGGTCTTTTTACCTTTCAGGATAAATGGAGTGTAGATATAGTCATGCAAACATCCTAGAAATATATCCTTTAAGACGTGATTTATTTGGGATTTTTACTATACATTAAAACTCATCCATGTTAACAAATTAACAAATATTAAATTATAATTTATATAATTAGTAATGGCCTTTAGTCTAAATTAAGTAGATTATTGACTTATAAGTTATTTAATTCATTCATAAATAATCAAAAAAAATTTTTTAATATATTTCAAAAGTTTCAAAATGAAAAAATCATCACAAAATGTCGATAATATTAGAAAGGTGTTTGTGAAGATCATATTCAAAATACAATATTCAGGACATACGAACTGGTTATAATATATAGGTCTAAGTGTATCCTTATTTCAATATTAATTATATTTATACTGCCGTACATAAAATAATAATAGTATTTTAGGATGACCTTATAACAATATTTTTAATATTGCATAAGCTAGATTCACAGATATTAATGAGATATCTAATGGATAATTTAAACAAATTCCGCATCCAGGATATATCTAAATCTTGTATATATACATAAAATAATTATGGTATTATAGTTACAAAAAGTACAACTTTCACATAGATTTTTCAAATCATCAATATAATTTCGTAAACTTAAAGTTAAACACCTATAAAAATTAAACTGCGTTAATCACTATTTATGTTTCTAAGACTCACTAATGAAACTTTTGGCTTTATGATTCTGCTTCAGAGGAAGTAAATATATAAGTGCTGTTATTCCTTAAATAATAATAATAATAATAATAATAATAATAATGCTTTAACGAATAATTGGTTAATTCGTGGTAGGTCAAATAAAAACAAAATGCACCAATATTTTTAAAATTTTCTCAGTAAAAATAAAAGATTTGTTTTATAATAACATTGTAATGTGTTTTTCATTTAGCTTAGCAAATAATAAAATTGGTTAAAATATTTAAACAGCACTTGGGATATCTAAGGAAAAAACTCTAATAGCCAGTAGAATTCTAAATTATGAGCTAATATCAAAACCCAGGCTTTTATTAAACTATATGGTATGTATAATGTAATTATTACAACAATACAAATGTATCCTAAGAAATCTGATCCTTTGAATATTTAAATGATTTGACAACATTTGCTTCTCTGTTTTTGAAACTAGGACTTCTGAGAATAACACCTATTCATACAAGGTACCGAAACATATGTATTAATATGCTATGTGTAGAATAGCTGTAAAAACAATATTAATATATTTGAAATCCATAAAACTGCTTATTGCATTGATGACGAAAACACATTTACAAAGAAAGATTTTTTTTTAAATGAGCATTACGGTTAAAATTAATAATTAGCTACGATTGTTAATAATAATGCCCATATCCACCGTGTCCGTATCCTCCATATCCGCCGTATCTCAATCCATGTCCGCTATATCCCAACCCATACCCGCCGTATCCCAGTCCGTTACCGTAGTTTCCATGGTAGGAAACTGTAGATATGGCCGGCGCAGCTACGATGACCTTGGAATAGGCGAGTGGAGCTGCGTAGGAGAGACTGTGCTGGTTGCTGTAGCTGTGGGCAGGACCGTAACTCAGAACTGGGACGTAGCCGTAACCCAGACCTGCCAACCCACGCTTCGTAACCGTCTTCTCTCCCTCCTGGGCTGCGCATGCGCACACCATAGCGGAGATGATGGTAACTAACTAAGAGAGAAAAATATATATTCAGTCCTCGTTTATTGACACCCAGACTTAAAATGTCACTAATTTCAGGGGATAAAACTGTAGGCTCTAGTACAATTGCATAATTATCTTTACCACAATTTATAGTTATAAAATGAAGCGTTTGTTTGTTTGTGTGTTTGTGTGTTTGTGTGTTTGTTTGTTTGTATGTCATGAGCGTTATGCGATATCTACCGCATGCAGAAGTATGACATTTAAAAATTAGTAACCACTGTGCACAAACATGTGCACCTAGAAGTTAGAATTTTAAATATTTTATTATTTTTTTTCTAAATATATTAAAAACTAGGTATGACGATATAAAATGAAGAGATTTTTTGCCCTCTGTTTGAAGAAATAAAAGCGTTGCTTGGGGTAGCCATGCAATGAATAGCGTAGTTTCCCCGGAGCAACACCGGGTACTTCTGTTGGTTGTAATATAGATTTGACGGATGTTATATAAACTAATGAATGTACTTCAGAATAATTGTATTATCATGCTTTGAAATAAAAATACTTAATAAAATTACACAAATCAATGGTCTTATTATAACAGTTATAAGTTTTAAACGTTTGAAAATAGTTTCTGTTTGGAAAAATTCGTTCTTGTTATTTCTGATCCAAGGGTAAATTCATATTTATGTCACGTTACAAAACAATAATTATTAGAGTGTGATTTCCATGCAAAGTGTGTCTGACAGTTACAACTACTACTAAATCTACTGCATTTAATCATACGTCAAATCATATATTCTACAGCTTTCCCTTTTAATAGACAATGTTAATGCCAATAAAATAATTACAATAATAAATAGTCATTTTAGTTTATAGGCATACGTTTGTACACAGGAATTATTTAACGGCTTTATATAGTCTTGGTGTAGCAATGAAGGTGATTTTAAGAATTTTTTTCCGTATTTACATGTATATAGGATTAGAATGCCACAGTGATAAATCATACGGGAAAAATAAAGCCCAGTGTACCTGGTCAAGATTTGAACCTCTTATCCTCCCCTCATCAATCCAGCATAATGCGAGTCTGATGCCTTATTTTTTCATAATGTTTTTCTAGTTTGCGAGTGATTTCAAATTCCCTCCCTCCAGTAAATGCATCTGCCTGCTTGTATCTCGCTTTGTAGACGTATACTTCTGACTTAGTCGACTGTTTTGACTTTGTATTGGTCTTATCAAGTACCGAGAAAGCTGAAACTCTTTATAACTAAGCTGAGCGGACAACTCTAATATGATTGTGATTGGTTTAGAGCTCCTCATTTTACAAATTTCATTCTCTGTTTTTGTTTATCGGTGTAAGTGTGAATTTACATTATAAACCTCATAATACCACGATTCTACTTTAGACAGACAGACAGACAGACAGACCCACCTGTGGAAATGTATCTCCGACTTAGATCACTTTTATGATAATAATGGTTTGTCATCATGAAACAATTGTAATAGTTTATATCGACCAGAACCACCGAGTTTGACTGGCACCCTCAGTCCTCACTCAGGAAGGCAGGGTTTAGTTCAAATCTCAATCTGGGGGTGGTTTTTGACATTTGTAATTTTCACTGTGGTGTTACTATTCTCTCTCAACCATAATTCTGGTCTATTTCCATAAAATTTAATTGTATTAGCCTCTGTATTTAAACTGGTATTAGTAGTAGCTAGTAGTTGGATTGTTTGGCTTAGTCAGGGGCGTGTATAGTTGGATTGTTTGGCTCAGTCAGTAGCGTGTATGCCTGCTTTTCTAAGGAATCTGATTTCTATACCCGACATGGAACGCAGGCTAAATATTTATCATTCGAAATATCAAGGTTTTATGGATTTTTCCTTTATAGGAGATGAATTGCCAGACTGCGTGTTTTTTCTGGTCTAGAATTAGGTTAGTCTGTAAGGCATGTTTTAAACGTGTATGTTAAATACCTTTAAGAAAAAATCTAAATGTAATTTAAATTATAGATATGTATGTCTATAAATTTATTTTTTTAATCATTTAAATAAGCCCATTGATTAAAAATATGAAAAGCATTAAAGTTTAAATCATGCCAAGCACCTGACATTGAATCAGTAGGCAACTTCTTTGACAGCTACGGCGAGCTGGTTTGCCTAACTATTCATTTTGTTGTAAACGGTGCTTACTTATTTCAACGCGGCCTAATACCCGTACGGGTTAGACGCATACATTAACTACGCTAATGAATTATGGATTAGGAAGGTTGAACTTTAGAGGAAATGAACCCATGTTTGCCTGGTGAGAGAGAGTGGGAAACCATTTAGAGAAAAAACACCCTCAGTACAACCAACCTGAGTTCGAATCTCAATCTCACTATTACCAGTGATCTAGTCCAATACAAGATTTACGTGTCAGACCTGTGGTCAGCAACCTGCGTCACGCGGGCCAAATCCAGCCATCCTAGTGATTTTAAATAATAATTTAAATATTTATCAAACTTACGATTATTGTTTTCATACAAAAAAAACTAATTATTATTTATTATGAGAAGTACAAAGATGATTTTTTTTTCCTTTGAAATTTTTCAAGCAAGCCCACCAATTTTATTTTAAACTGATCCACTAAACCTTTTCAAAATCTATCACAAAAGTGGCGTTAGACCATTAGACCATGTGAAAACCAAACCTAAAGGGGGTTCACAGAAAAAAATTGACTGCCGGTGCTGTCTGTATCTCTTTAGTCAAGTTAATTTTCTGCCGTATGTTGTTTATTTAATCAGCATGTTCATTAAATGCTTACTAAATTCCCTTTTAAATAAAAATTAAATTAATGTAATCAATTTTTTAACTGAAAAAGTTGTAATTGTAATAATAAATAACAAATATATATTACCACAAATTTCATGTTTTAGTGACGCTCTTCACTTTGTCTTGAGGACTGATACTTAACTGAATCGCACCCGTCTTATTTATACTGAGGAGATTTCCTTTTTTCGAGAATTTCCGTTGGATGTAGACTGTCTGGCCTCTTTCCGGCACGCTACTTTAAAGACGGAAACTACTTCCTTGGCGTCAATGTCGTACGTTTTGAAACCATGATTGATCAAACTACTGATCAGTAATTTGATTGTTTATCTGACGCAAGTGCTCACGCAACTATCTTGTTTAAAGTGAGCTAATATTAATAAACTGATGTTCATATCATAATACTTGACACATCTAGGTAGATTTTGTAACTATCAAATACTGTTCCACTTTATTCTTAACATACATAAACTTGTATTTATCTAGTTTTATTTTTCCTTTCCACGCGTGTTCTTATAGGAGGGTATCCACCGTAGGTGAGGTGGTATCTGACAGCTAGGAAAAGTTACCAACTATCCATTCGCCAAACCATATGGCCTGTTGTTACTTTT
Organism: Timema shepardi; assembly: GCA_902151425.1. Taxonomy (NCBI): domain Eukaryota; kingdom Metazoa; phylum Arthropoda; class Insecta; order Phasmatodea; family Timematidae; genus Timema; species Timema shepardi. The sequence continues at coordinate 37,243 of CABFVX010002034.1, forward strand.
TTCAGTTAAAACATTCACACAAACACACTAACAGTTTTTACACTATTGAAACACGAATTTATGGAAATAACCGTTTATATGTTTATTTTCTTTCTAGGTGAAGTGCATCTACGAGTCACAAAATGCTTTTCAAATGAAAACCTCTAATTTCAGCCTGCTCTTTTGAAATCAAGATGGCGAACCAAACGAAACAAGAGCGGTTTATGACGTCATACGAACCATCAAAACTGTTAGAGAATCACATTTCACCAAAGAGCATAGATGAAATAATATACTTTGTTACAAAAAACATATTAAATATTGAGTATCAATTTTTCCCAAAGGGAATAATGGCCCTCAGGCTATGCTGCCAGAATTTGTTTATTTTAATTGTTATGTTGCTGCTAGATAGTCGATAATTTATGCTTCGATCTTTAGCTATGTAATCGCAAAATTAATTAATTTCCTTTGAAATAATTTTTCGTTTTTATATTCGTTAATTTATAGACCTTTTTATCTGCATTTACAAAATTATAGTTTTCCACCATGTCAAGAAGTCTTTTATCAAAATCCTAGAAATATTGAGGTCCCATCCATTTCCCAGCTTCTGGTTTTTACTTATAATCTTTACAGATTTTATTTCATGTGTATATTTGTAATTAAACATGTCCATACTACATACCATTGCAAGACAAAGAAACAATATACAGCACATATAAATAAAGATCCTCGGGTTTGAAATAGTCGATAGTGTCAGCTACCTAGCAGTGAATACTGGCCAATATAGTGATCTAGAACAAACATATTAACAAGAATACAAACCGGTACAAACGCTTACCTGCGCTTCACTTGATGATCAAATCAAAACTGTTATCAAACAAAACCAAACTATCGTCAGACCAATAGTAACATACGACAGTGAAACCTGGTCGATACCAAAGAGAGCCGCAAGGAGAACATTTGAAAATAAGGGGCTGAGTTGGATACTTGGACCAAGTGAAGGAAATGAACAGAAGGTCAGATAAGAGTTCACAGCACCTGACATATCAGTCATCAGGAGCAGAAGACTGGCGTAGTTAGGTCATGTCCAAAGAAGAGGATATGGCTTGATAAAGATGTTAGTGGAGCAACACTGAAGGTAAATAAATTATCACTGGACAAGACAAGAAACAGATGGAGAGATGATGTAAGGAAGGACCTGAATATATGAGGGGTGGGAGAGGTAATGACGAGTAACAGGCAGGGGGGAAGGGACAAGTACGAGTAACAGACAGGGGTGGAACAGGCAAGGACGAATAACAGGCAGGGGTGTAAGGGACAAGGACGAGTAACAGGCAAGGGTGGAAGAGGCAAGGACGAATAACAGGGAGGGGTGTAAGGGACAAGTACGAGTAACAGACAGGGGTGGAACAGGCAAGGACGAATAACAGGCAGGGGTGTAAGGGACAAGTACGAGTAACAGACAGGGGTGGAAGAGGCAAGGACGAGTAACAGGCAGGGGTGTAAGGGACAAGGACGAGTAACAGGCAGGGGGGGAAGAGGCAAGGACGAGTAACAGGCAGGGGTGTAAGGGACAAGTACGAGTAACAGGCAGGGGGGGAAGAGGCAAGGACGAGTAACAGGCAGGAGGGGAAGAGGCAAGGACGAGTAACAGGGAGGGGTGTAAGGGACAAGGACGAGTAACAGGGAGGGGTGGGAGAGGATTGTGCGTGAAACTGAGGACCGACTACAGTTTGAATGGCCGCACAAGTAAGTATTAAAACAAACCAAAAAGAATGTATTTAATGTGCAGTTTCTAAACCGACTTATTATATCAGCATACGAGAATGTCTGGGAGCGAGCGTGAAAGGGTCTTCCTGTTTGACATAAAAGGTATTTTCACATACACATCAGGGTCCTTTTACATTTCACAATCCCATGGGACCAACGGCTTTACTTCCCCTCTGATAGAGATGTGCTACGAATTTGTATCACTCAAGAAAATTTCCGTTGACCTCAGCTGGGATTGAGCCCACGAACTTAGGCGTCTGAGGCGAGCACTTTACCCCAAGACCACCGAGGCCAACGCATGAGACTAGGTTTTTTAATCGTTTTTGTAGTTATGTCAAGTTACTCCCCCCATCACTCTCCTATTCAGATCCCACTTTCCCATTTTGAAATTTTAAGACTTATTTGTTTATCTATTAAGGTTTTTATGTGTCAAATTTCAACTTGTAGTTACATCTAAAACATTATTATTATTATTAGCACCGCGTCTTACTACCCGTTTGGGTTATACTCACGCTAATGTGTAATGGTAGGGTGATTGTGAGATAAAATGAAGGACCTACAGTTTAACGTGGAATCCGAACCACGGTGGAGACCTGGCATTCCCACACATTCACAAGATGTCTTGTCAGAGGTGAAGGAAGGGTTTGGTAATCAGATAAATCTGTGTCGGGACCGAGGATTGAGCCCCGGCCGCCAGCACACAAGTCTGACACCTTACCCCTAGACAGCCAGGTCACCCATCTAAAATAGGGTTATATATAAGTTATAATTTTTTTTTAACTCTTTCACTTCCTCAGTTTCAATTTTGAAATGTTGTATGTTCAGACTTCATTCTGATATTTCTAAAGGTATATTTATTTAAATTTTCTACCTCCCGCCCCCAAAGTGATTTTATATTAGCTTTCGAAATTTATAGGAGACCCGCCCTCATCATTTTCCGCTCTCTCACCCCCTGGAAAATATAAATATTCCACCAATGCTAAAAGTAGTTATTTTAGTTTTGGAAATTTAAAAAAAATTACCAACCCCCGTGTCCCCCCCTTTGGAAATCTCAAATATTTAAAATGTGTTTTGTTATTTGAAACAATCCCTTAAAATTCCTGACAAATTTAAATGTTAAACATCGTCTATTTTAACTTATTCAATTCCTCCTCCGCACCCTCTGACTATTTCCTGAAGACCAACTTTAAAATTTCAGATTTTTACCTTAATTTGAAGTGATCCCTTTACCCGCTCTCAAAATGTGTTCTTTATACCACACAGAGAACTAGTTTGGTTTACTAGTTTTGTAATATGCAAACCCCTGGAATGCCTATATTGTGTCTCTCATTATTTGTCGAGATTCTTTGGTTTTTAAAGTGTATTTTCAAGACGGTCGTCACACTTAACCATTGTTGATTATTTAATGACGAAAAGGCTACAAAGTTTATTGTAATACCAAATAATATTTAAAATATTTTTAATGTAGCTCGTCTGTATTTCTTAGTTCTATAATATATTAAATTAAATATGTTTGAAAATCAGGTGCTTAGGAAGATATTTGGCCCAAAAAGGGATGAAGATATTAGAGAGTGTAGGAGGCTACATAATGATGAGTTGCATAACTCATCACTAGCATTTTTCAAGATAATCAAATCTCGTAGATTATGGTAGACAGGACAAGCAGCGTGACTGTAAGAATCCTTGGTATGATTTTGGTAGTAAGAACAGTAGACGTCAGTTACTAAAGTTATTAAAACAATTTTAGTATATTTATACGTGAAGTCATGTTATCTTCAGCTGTCCCTTTTGATAGATATTAACAATACATATAGAATAACACAAATAATATACTAACATGTTATCAATGTTGGCGGAAATAAATGTGTTTAATTTTCTCTACAATTCTTCCAACCAAAATCAGAGTATAGAACCATGTTCACAGTGTTTACTGGCAAACACAATGGGAAGGCCTAGACGCAGATGGGAGGATAAGATTAGAATTACCTGAAATAGATAGGGTGTAATGAGGTAGACAGGATAGAACTAGCTCAAGTAAGGGATATAGGGTGTAATGAGGTGGAATGGATAGAACTAGCTCAAGATAGGGATAGGGTGTAATAAGGTGAACTGGATAGAACCAGCTCAAGTAGGGGATAGGGTGTAATGAGGTGGACTGGATAGAACTAGTTCAAGATAGGGATAGGGTGTAATAAGGTGGACTGGATAGAACTAGCTCAAGATACAGATAGGGTGTAATGAGATGGACAGGATAGAACTAGTTCAAGATAGGGATAGGGTGTAATGAGTTGAACTGGATAGAACTAGCTCAAGATAAAGATAGGGTGTGATAAGGTGGACTGGATAGAACCAGCCCAAGTAAGGGATAGGGTGTAATAAGGTGGACTGGATAGAACTAACTCAAGATACAGATAGGGTGTAATTAGATGGACAGGATAGAACTAGTTCAAGATAGGGATAGGGTGTAATGAGTTGAACTGGATAGAACTAGCTCAAGATAAAGATAGGGTGTAATAAGGTGGACTGGATAGAACTAGCTCAATATAGGGATAGGGTGTAGTGAGGTGAACTGGATAGGACTAGTTATAGATAGGAATAGGGTGTTATGAGGTTGACTGGATAGAACTAGTTCAAGATAAGGAGAGGGTGTAATAAGGTGGACTGGTTAGAACTATCTCAAGATAGGGATAAGTAACTTTCTTTTGCAAACGTGGCAATGAACTTTCGAGTTCCTAATGGAATTATGTTTACGTGACTTTTATAAGACTTTCTTTTCATATTTCACTGCTTTGTTTAGCTTACTATAAGGTCAACAGTTTATAACACTTGTACTTGAGAAAAGCTATTTGTTTTGTGTTTGTTTTCGTTCCAAAAGGGGTACACGACTGATTACATTTTGGTTAACACTGGTTTAAGGCAATATACTAAATTTCCAGCAAAAGGAAAGTCGAGGTTCGAATCTCAGCTGGAAGCACTGGAGGTAGTTTTACACCTGTGAGTTAGCGGTGAGATTGTTTCATCCTCTTTACACACTCATACAGGTGCACTTGCTAAAGTTACTCCCTCCGTTAATCAGGTCGTTAAATAATCCTTGTGTAAACTGAAGAGTAAAAATATGCAGGTAAAATCAAGAGCTCATCCCGAATACACCTTAATAACGTGGGTTACCAGCTGACCTTCTTTAATATAGTTTGCCGGTAACGGGGATGTCAGAGTACGAATCACGGCTGCGTGCGTATACATAGATATATCTTTTTCCCAAATGACTTTCTGCTCTCTCCCCTCTAATTCTGGTACATTTCTCTAAAACTTAGGAGTCTTCAACCTTTTTATGCCCAATGGCCAAATTTTCTGTCTTGTTGGCTCGTGGGCCGCAATACTGTACCGATAATATTAGGATTGAGCACTTAATATATAATTTTTCTGTTGGCGTTCCGAATGTATCAGCCGTGATGAGCGAACGCGAACACTCCCTATCGACTATGTTCGAACACTCCCGACTATGTCCGAACCCTACCGACTATGTAAGAACACTCCCGACTATGTCCGAACCCTACCGACTATGTCCGAATACTTCCGATTATGTAAGAACACTTCCGACTATGTTCTAACACTCCCAACTATGTCCGAAGCCTACCGACTATGTAAGAACACTCCCGACTATGTCCGAACCCTACCAACTATGTAAGAACACTCCCGACTATGTCCGAACACTTCCGACTATGTCCGAATACTTCCGATTATGTAAGAACACTTCCGACTATGTTCTAACACTCCCGACTATGTCCGAAGCCTACCGACTATGTTCGAACACTCCCGACTATGTCCGAACCCTCCCGACTATGCTCAAACACTCCCGACTATGTATGAATACTCCCAAAATAGTACTCTCTGCCTTGTCTACTAAGAAGTAATTTGCAAGCTCAAGGTAAATTTGTATAAAAACGTAATATTTCTCTTCGTGTATAAAACAAAACTTATAAAATAACTCAAAATACGTATTTATTTTTATTTATTTAATTATGTAAAATATAATTTTGTATTTATAATTATTTCTCTTGAATATTTATTTTAATTTTCATGCGACAGTGGGCCGCTAAAAATATGTTACAGCGGTTCGCGGGTTGAATACCCCTGCTCTAAACTCTACCTTATTCATACATTCTCTATTAGTGTAAATGTGCTTACATCCCAGACGGGTAGTAAACACTTGGTGTTCACATTAAATATTAACCGACATTCTTCGGTGGGTACATGGTCTAAGCCATCACACTCGCAAAAGACCGGACGCCAGTGACAATGAGACCTGTGATCAAATCCTGGTCGCGTGTACTGAGGTTGGTTCCCCCTAAATGGATCTCACCCTCCCTCCATGCAAATGTGGACACACTTCCCCTAAATTAAACCTTCCTAATCCCTAGCTCATTAGTGTAATAATTACATATTATACATATAAACTGGACAGATAATAAGACGTGGAGCTAAAAAAAAAGTATCAACTGATTTGACACACGTCCGTAATGTAACCCGACAAAGAACACCCCACCAGGTCGTAATAAGCTGCTGCCACTGGTTATAAATGACTTGTCCTGCCGACAAACCGTACCAGTCCTGGGACCTGTATGCTAAACACAGAGTCGGCCTCACGCTCAATTAGTGATAACAAGGTCTCAAAACCAGACTCGAGCAAGTGATTTAAGCACCACACCACTTAAAATCTGGTGACGCCCTAGATCTAGGCATGAGATAAACAAATTATGGTACAATTTACCTTTGACAGCTAAACAGAACAGTTACTAGATATACTTTAATATATTCATACGTCAGGTCATATGATCTACAGCGTTCACTTTTGATAGATATTATAAATAGAGTCTAGTTTTCATAGAAAGGACTTTTATAAAATACAAAGGTATTGAGGAAAATCTATCCACTTCATATCACATGACCCAACGTATGAATATGTGAAAGTAGATCTAGTAGTTCTCCAGCTTTCAGATAAAGTTCTTCCTAAAAAATTGGAATGTATATATAAAACGACACTAATAATAAAATAAAATGGTATCAATATTGACAGCAAAAAATATATTTACATTTTCAAAGCGCTGTTGCTCACCAAACTATTATCATAAGAAGGCTTCTTCACTAATAAAAGTTAGATGTAAATAAGTTTATTATTATTACTATTCTATATATTATTTCTGTTGTCAACGTCCCTTTTTCTCAACTAATACAAAGCCTACAGAGATGAATAAGGTATCAGTGGGTAGGATTCTTAACCGATTTCTGACACAGCATACTCGGTTTATGTTAAATCAACATGTTGATTAAAAACTGGCTAATTATTATTATTATTAAGTTCAAAGCCAAGGTTGTTGACATATTAGAAAATAGAGAGAATGAGAAAATCATGTGTGTAAAACTAGGTTTAGGAGCGTAACCGGCTGAGATCCTAACCTCTACTCAGCAGTCTCCTGGTAATCCAATATATTGTGAGACCGACGTCTTAGATCGTGTGAATAATGTTTTGAGTATGAAAATATGGACTTAGTTTCTATCGTGTATGTGTATTAATCATCATCATCATCATCATGAAGTTTCCAGACACTGGCCAGGTCTGTTTGGAACATAAGCCTCTCCACAATCCAATCAGTTACCTGTCCCTTGGTCTCCTACCTACCCCCCCCTCCCCCAATTTCAATACTAAACACCTTCTTTGGTATCTTCTCCTCCCGTGGCCGTATAATCATACATGTATATTAGTAGATAAAATAAAGAGGACCATTTTATCTGTACAAGGTTTTATATGAATGTATTCTAATTCCATAGCTGAAAATCCCCGTGCACTCAGGCAATATGAGTGTGTGAATGTGTATTTGTATTACCATTGCCCCTCATAGGTATACTATACGTCAAACTTAGCTTACCCCTTCAGATTATCAAGTCTTTGAAGGATTAAAAGACAAGAGGAACCAAACAAATTGTAAAAGTGGGATAGTTATGTTTAATGTGATAACTTTTGCACATCTTTCTTGTAGCGTCACGTCTTACTACCCGTCCGGGTTATACACTTATGTATTAGTGATTAGGGAGTTTGGATTGATTTGAAGTGTACCCACATTTGTTTGGAGAGACAGAGTTGAAAACCATTTTGTAAAAACCACCCTCAGTACACCTGACCAGGATTCAAACCATAAGACTTCATTGGCCGTCTAGTCTACTGCAAGAGTAGTGTGTTAGACCTTATGGCCACCTAAGCGGGGGGTTTGCACAAAATTGATTCACTTGACCAAATTCCACCAAATATAGTAGAGCAAATGTTTGTATAAGACACCACCAGCAGCTTCTACTTTTGAATCTCACTTTGTGCCATCATGCTGCAACCAAGGGTAGTCAAAGTTAAAATAACTATTTTGGAATGTTTTGCACTCAGAAATAATAAAAAAATGTTTAATCAGACTTCTTATTATTATTATTATAATTATTATTATTACAATAATAATCATCTAAAATACAATGAAAAAGATGCAAGACCTAAATTGAAATAAAAATGCAACTCGTATTGTAAAAATGTTGCTACAGTCCTGAAAAATAAATTATTAGTCATATTTTCATATATTTTATTTTTATTTATTAAGAAATATTTAAAAGTTACATACAAAATTACCATATCAAAATGTAATAAATAAAAAAATACATATTAGCAATTGGATTTATTTTATCTTATTATGTAATGCTAAAGAAAGAGCTGTGTAGCCAGAATCAGTCGGAAGCAATTTTGGGTGGGGTCAGACTCTTGAGTCGATAAAAATTTGCCAGTTTCGGCTTCAAAATAGAAACCTAAAGTATTATAACAATATATGGTAGATATATCATTTTAATGTTATACTTTTTTTATTCTTTGGAACAATATATTTTATAATTTTGATTGACAAATTTACTCAAATTTAAATTCCCAATGCCAAAGAAGCTTCCCATGATGTCGAATGTATTGGATAATTTTACTGTAATATATTTTTTATTACTAATTTAAATACTTTAGCCATTTCTAAAGTCGGAGTTGAGGGCTTGGAGCACAGACTTCACTTCACAGCCCTAGATAAATACGGGATCATTAAAAACAAATACAAATTATTTAAAAAGCAAAACAAAAATATTTATAAATTATGGAACTTAAAAAGTGAACATATAAAACTATAGCATTTAAAAAATATACCATATAAAACTACAAATATTATTAAAAAAAATTTATATGATAAACATAGAAAAACTGCAACTAACATTATCACTGGTACTAAGCAAATATATTATTGTGACAAAATACTGAGGTTAAGTTTATATAATCATAAAATAGGCTTAGATTTCAAAAGGCTATACCCTGGATCTGAAATTTAAGGTTTAGAGCTCTCAAGCCTTCACAAGGAACCAGTGGTCGGGTTGTTTAAAACCATTCACTTGGTTGCTGTCAAGGGTGTGAATCCTGGCTGTGTGCATTGAAAGTCTCTCTCCACACTTGATTTATCACCATGGTTTATCTGTTATCTTTCAGCGTCAATGGGCGCACACTTTCTCTAAACAACTTTCTTGTGCCTGAATTAAACAGGGGGGTCTCCCCATCGCATTTTGACACCGGTTCAGGTTACACACAGTTAACTAAACAAATCGAGTAGGGATGAGGAAGTTAAAATTTAAAGAAAATATACTCGCATTTGTGAAATGTATCCAGAACTGACAACAGTGGTGGCTGAGAAGGCAGTATAAGTCCTTGATAACACAGAGAAAGCAGTGTTTTCATTCAAGATAAGAGGCATGATTTATATATAAATGATTATGTTGTTCCAGAAGGAGTAGAGTAGATAACAAGTGAGAATCGCAGCTTTTAACAAGTCAACAATATCACAAACGTTCTTAAGTTAAATTGTGGTTTCAGGCAGGCCTGTGGAGTTGAAGTGATGGAGTCAGCGTCAAAAGCAATTTTGTAAGGAGTCGGAGTAGATAAAGATGTACCAACTCTGACTCAGCTTTAAAATTAAAACTTATAATATCATAACAATATTTGGTAAATGTATCATTTTATTTCTATATATATTTTATTCTTTAGTAACAATATTTGAAATTTGATGGATAAATGTATTCTAATATAAATTCAAAATGCCAAAGAAGCTTCCCCTAAAGTAATCTATATTGGATATTTTACTGTATTAAATTTGTCATTACTATTTAATATAATCCAACCAATTCTGAATAAGTCAGAGTCAGAGAGAAGATAAATATAAGAGTCAGAATCAAGAAAAGGATTTTAAGTCATTTGTTGTTTATTCTCACAACATCTAGGCCCAGACAGGGGCTAGCACCCAAGGGCCTCCCCAAACTGTTGGATAAAAAATCTCTTTTGGATCTATAAATTGCAGTTGTGTTAAGTAAGATCTTAAAAATTATAGCTTACTATGTCACTTTTATTTATTTCTGACAAAATAGTAATTATTAATGACACGTGTGCCAAACAAATATTTCAGAATGTGATTTTGAAACATAAACAACACTCGTAGATCACGGCATGATTTTGTCCGCTGGACAGCATGGTAGAGGGCCGCGGAAAGAGTGTTTTCAGTGAGTATAAAGTTGGTGTGAAATTGTCACCGAAAAAATGATGAGCATAGATTTGAACTTTTCAATTAAATCGTATATTCACAAGTATGTCGTGCACCCTAAACTGGTACCAAAGACAGTTTAGAAATAAGTAATTATTAAGTAATACGATTTTTTTAAAGCCTCACATAATGATCGCGCCCCACTTTTTTTCACATAAAATAAGCATAAATTATGAGACAATTGTGCAGGGAAATACGGTAATTGAACATTTGAAGGATGGTTGGGAATGTAGAGCCCAGAATTTTAATAAAATATTATGTATACAATAGTTTCCGGTTAAGACAATAAGTTCAAGATTATGTTACTTCATATAATAGTAATAGAGTATGATGCTATAATGCAATAATATATACTGAATAAGTAAATTAAATATATGTTACACTATTTAACGACATTTATTTATGAGCTTCCTTTGAACAATAACAGGTTTCACTTCACCTCCAAATGGTCATAGTATCCAAGAGTAAACCACTTGATTTCTACCCAGGTTCTTGTCAAAATTAGGAGAAATTAATAGATACAGAACTTTAAAATAAATATGAATAGCTATGTGTAAATATCAATAAGTAAATTGTCACAAAAATGTGCAAAGCTTTAAAGTCACAAGTCAAACACAACAGTTGTAGTTGATTGATTTAGATGTCAAATTGAGTAGCTACTGCGCATTTTGACATCAAAATCAAAAATTTCCTACATTTTATAAACAAACATTGAATTATATTTAAAATTTCAATAAAACCGAAGAAACATGTAAAGTTTGACTTTTAAAACAATGTAAAAAACTGACTTGAATAAGTCTCTGATTTTTTTTATAAACATTGTCATAAAATAAATCCTTTTTTTCAAGTATATAATATAACAATGTTTTACTGTACTATATAAAACCCTCTAAAAACACAAATACCATGCCATTAAATACAAATACAAATATACTTCGACTTTGGTAGGAAGACCCATCTATTTGACCTTATTTATAGGTTTGTTTTAAATTTCTTAATGTAAACCCACTTTACTAACTAACTAAAATATTTATCATGATATTTACAATTATATCATTTGAAAAACCAATATAAATTATTTACAATTAAATTTTGTAGACTATTAATTATAATATCAATGTTAAAATGTAGACTGTGGAATGATAAAACATTTCAAACATTTTAAAAACCATTAATTTTAAAAATGATACAACAGCGAACATTCATGGTGTATGTAACCCCATTAACAATAATAAAATAGAAGCAGTGTTTGATGACTGTCTAACACAAATGAAACCAAATCGACTGGCAACAATTGAGTCGACATGACAGACTTGGTGGCTAAAGAATCTCTTTATTGAGTTTACATTTTAATATAGAAACACTCTTTTGCAATGCTCTAAAAATATTGTCAATTTTTTGAAATTGTATTATTCTTTTGACTTAAAAAATGTCTTCAGAGAAGAAAAATTATGCTTATTCAAAACCTCAAGAAAAACTATAACATTAGAAATTAAACACAAAATATTGAGCATTCAAGGATGAAAGTAAGTGAATTGGCAATAAAGTTCAAATGTCTTATTTGGGTTGGAGCCCCATTTTTAAAGATATATATATATATATATATATATATAGAGAGAGAGAGAGAGAGAGAGAGATTTTAAAGAATTTTTTTTGTGATTTTGTAAATGTGTATGGCTTTTAAATATACTACATATTTTTTATTTTATCTATGGAGTTAAATGTTGGTCTTTACTTAATTAATGTTTTTAATGGTTAGTTTTGATATACTATGTTATGAAAAGCATTACAAAGAATGAAACCTCAATTTATAACAATGTTCTTATGGGAAATGAGGGTTTGCTTTACAACAGCCCATTTGGCGACCGTTGTTCAGAAAACAATAAGGTCATAAGAGGAGGGGATTATAGTAGCAATCATAGCTCCACTAGCATAGAAATGCCAACATAAATTACTGTGATGAAGAGAAATATGCTGTGAAGCTCCCTCGTGATCTAAAAGAACATTGGTTCCCTCAAATAGTTTCTGATGAGCCAATACTGTACTTCAACTCTGGACCTTTTCCCTCAAATAGTTTCTGATGAGCCAATACTGTACTTCAACTCTGGACCTTTTCCCTCAAATAGTTTCCGATGAGCCAATACTGTACTTCAACTCTGGACCTTTGGTCAACACTTTAAAATATTTTCTCAAGACATTTTAATCAATCTCATGGATTTGCTGACTGATATACAAACATAATAACTTCATGCAAAGCACTTTTCTCATAATAGAATGAGAATATTCTTGAAATAAAATTCTTAAATAACATAACCTTAGCAGCTAATGATGAACCTTTTGTAAAAATGTTTGGTAATTTTTAGGTTATTACTAAACAATATCAAATAAAAGAACACAAAACAATATATATATATATATGTGTGTGTGTGTTCTTTACATTGATATTAATTATTAATAATGTATATACTATGTATATAGTATATAAATTATTTAATTATATATATTAAGTTGAAATCTACTTTATAGTACAGCCACACAGTATGACCCTATTACGTACAGTTAAAACTTCATTGGAGCCAATGTTTCAGACTTGTTTAAATCATTAAGCTACTAATTAAAATATTTAACAACATTTTAACGACCGACTAGTTAAAAAAACATATATATTTAAAAAAAATATATACAATAAATCACTTTTTAAATCATTTCCGATAAATCAAGTTTACAAAAGAAATGTGGAATGCACCAAACATCCTAAGATGTTTTAAAGTATAATAGATTTAAAAAAAATAGCTACTTGTATTTTTAACTTTTAGTCCACTATTTACATAATATCACATAATGTTAAGAAGCAATAAATAAAACTAATAAGAGGGTCGCCTTCTCAAGCACCAAAACATGTTGCAGAACTTTCATGTTGGTTAAAAAGTGGTTTGTTATTTTAAAATATGGTTCAAACCAACATAACAATGGTGAAATCTATGGGAATTTAAAAAAACTTACATTTTAGATTTAATAATTTAAAAGGTCAATGTGAATTTTAAATTAGTTTAATTTTATCAACATTTCATGTTAACTGTCACTTAATTTTAACAACATTTCACATAAGGTGTCACAATTATGATGTCAAAGTAAATTGTTTGAAAGATAGAGCTAACTTTCCTCGAATAGAAAAAATAAATTTTTAACAAAGTTTCAAAACAAATTATAAGATCAATTCTAATTGTTTCAGATGTTTTGATGTTTTAGAGTTTTAGAACTGGCATTCTAAAAACAAAATACTGCAGTGGGAGATTATTTCCTTTGAAGTAGGCAGCACCCTTATAAAATTTTATAATACATACATTTTTGCAAAGCTATTTTATAGAAAAATGAGTATGAGTCTTGTTTCTGTTATATAAATCCCAATTTTTTTAGACTTGCCAGAGACTATCCAGGGGCTAAACTATTGAGTTGTCACCCTTGTTTTTGAGATTCCAGTGAATGTTTTTTTTACATAAAAACATCTCAAATTCATGTGATGATTTTATCAAGTAGAAAAAGGCCAATTAAAAGCTTTTTATTGTTTCAACAGTTGGCTCTTGTGCTAGGCTACATTAACACGGGAAAGAATGGTAGAGAATATATGTGAACGAGCACCAGCAATTGGAACTTCCTCTTGAGTGTTAACAGTTTGTGAGCTGCGACAAGCACCATTCATCAGTGTTCACTCTGTGTTGGTTCACATTCACTGATGAACCACATGCTGTCGGTCTATGAGCAAACCATCTAAGGAAACTCGTACTCTCCCCTGTTCTATGCTTGTTCCAGTGTGAACAGGCTTGCCACTTGGACGTTGCTCACATACTGATCCTCAGTGTTCACTCAGTGTTGGTTCACATTCACTGATGAACCGCCTGCTGTCGGTCTAAGGAAACTCGTACTCTCCCCTGTTCTATGCTTGTTCCGGTGTGAACAGGCTTGCCACTTGGACGTTGCTCACATACTGATCCTCAGTGTTCACTTAGTGTTGGTTCACATTCACTGATGAACCGCCTGCTGTCGGTCTAAGGAAACTCGTACTCTCCCCTGTTCTATGCTTGTTCCGGTGTGAACAGGCTTGCCACTTGGACGTTGCTCACATACTGATCCTCAGTGTTCACTTAGTGTTGGTTCACATTCACTGATGAACCGCCTGCTGTCGGTCTAAGGAAACTCGTACTCTCCCCTGTTCTATGCTTGTTCCGGTGTGAACAGGCTTGCCACTTGGACGTTGCTGACATACTGATCCTCAGCATTTCATATGTTTGTGTGTCTACAGTCTGGATTAGTGTTCATACTTGTTTGTACTTGTTTTGTAGTGATTGTGTAGAAGTGTTCCACTTCTATGGGTTTTATGTCCCTGTAAGTATTCTGACAACCAAATTATCCTCTCTTTCCTTCTATTCTGCACAGTTTTTTTGCAAAAATACAAGCTAATGCTAACTGATCTTTATCAATACTATTGTCTATGGTACAATATTTAAACTGTACTTATAGCTTCCCTGGTACTAGTGTTTCTACAAATAGGCAGATATTTTGTGAGCATCACTGCTCACGTAGATTCTCAAGTTGCTTTTCCTAGTTTAAAAGCCCCTTGAATAGGTCCAAAAAGGTCCGAATGGATTAGGAGCAAATGGTTCTGAAAGTTTTCTGAATATTCGCTTGGATTCTCTACCATTCGCTCCGGTGTAAATGTAGCTTTAACTACCCCTATTTACCGTTAACTACCCTGCAACTTTTCCCACTTGCATCTCAGGAAAGGAGAGGCCAAATACAGTTAATTTCTACAAGAGGGTTATCCATGATATATTGATAATTACCATATTAAAAGGTATTGAAACAAATATTAATATGCACAATCAATCAGGATTTGAATAACATTTTAAACTGTTTTAAGTTAAATGCTGTTATTGAACATAAAATATAGACAGAAATATTATTTTCTAGGAAAACGTATTTTAACTTTTTACCGGTTTGGGTTGTTCGCTTATTTTAATTAGGTACTTGCATGTTATATGAAATTAATTAAAAACTGGTTTTCTCTAGGCCTATTATTCGGTACCATGAAGAGATTTAAACAAAGTCCGCAGAAGTGAATCAATCGCTTGGACAAATATCAAGCTTAGTCCATAATCAATACCAATATAAATAATATTACTCATAAAACAAAACTCTAGGTTGACTTTTTTTTCCGTGAGTATGGTAGATAAAAAATTAACCAACAATAGTAAATTTTAAAATAAGCTTTGTTTGATTTTTATCAAATTACTCAAGGGATACATGGAATGATTTTAGAAAGTGATCAAGAAAACAGAATGTATATTCCGTTCACGATAGGTTTTTACCTGGATGAGAGTTCAAAATTCATATGTTTAGGTTTTGGGTTGCCAACACTTGTAAAATATCACAGTTTTGTTATAAATGTAAAGATCTTTAATTACCTGTTATATATTACATTTAAAATAACGTAAACTTTAGTTTTCTCATACTATTTCATTTTTTTAGATAATTTCTTTTTATCCAACTCGAAACAATATTTTAAACGTAATTAAAAGTACTTATTTTTCATTTTGGAACGTTACTGATTTTGGGTAATATAGTGCACACATCAAAACCTTTTAATACAGGCATCGTATTCGCTTGGAAAAGAGAAAATTGTTGTCTTTTTTTACATACAATAAATGATTTTATGATTATTTTATCATATTTTGAAATATTTAACTGAATAAAATATTTTCATCAACTGTGTATTTGCATCATTGTAAAAAAACTTGTTAACCTTCATGTTCAATCATATGGTTTAAATTCGTCAGTCACCATTTTGAAGCTATGTTCGTTAGAAGTTTTTGTGAAAGTGGTGTGAATATTTTGCTTAAGAGAAATATAACTATAAATAAACTTTGTTCCCGACCTCAAATAAATATATAAATAATATTGGTCTAAATTACTGTACTTAACTTTCACATGAATATATTACCATCTGTTTTCATTACAGTCATCCTAAGTGATAGATGTCAGCTGTTGGCGTAGTGATATATTAGGGATTACTTATAGTAACATTTCGAGCTGTCATCCAGGTAAACTTAGCTCGTGAATGACATATTAATAATTATTATAAACCTAATATACCATCAGATGGTTACTAAAAATACAGATGACTTATAACTTATTGTGTGGACCAGTAGCATCACTACGAGAATCCGGGTGGGGCTTCAGACCCAACCAGGTGACACCAAAATGACTGTCTATGAAAAAATGTGCAGTCTTTCAGCAGAAAAAATTCCTTCTAGGCCCTAGCTAGTTATGACTACAAAAACAGTTTTCATAAGCTCAACTTACATATTCTGTCTTAATATACCTACAAGGCTAAAACACTACGATAATTTAGTTTTTTAACCTTCTAATGCGCGTGTGTTCTGGTCAGAGTTATCATAATTACCCAATTACAATAAAGCTTTAAATCATGTGGGTTCATCTGCACACATTTTCATTGCTGATGGTATTTTTATAATCGCTGATTTTGTCAGATTTTCTGGTATCTTAGCTACAATATTGTACGAGGCCTGATTAGTATTGTGAGCCTATATCAATTAGCTTTGTGAGAACCAAATAGCTTCTCAAAGCTGAAATTTATAAAGAACTATTTTGCAATCTAACATGAAACAGTCAAGGCTTTCTGATCTTGCAATATTATCAAATGAATGTGAGTTGGCGAAAGGCCTTAATTTCAATTTGATAAGTGGTTCACAAGTTGCAGATTTGAAGGCCGGGTAATCAAAGTTCTAATCTAGTTGAGATGTTCACTAAGTGCTGAAATGCTTGTGTATTTGTTTCTGTTTATTTTGTTGGTATTATTTCATTTATGAGTTTATTTCTATATGCAATTGTTTACAATTTCTACATTATTTGAGCCATTATTGTATAAGAAAATCCAATCTATTAATTTATCTGATTTAGCGGTAAAGTTTGTGTCAAAATTAGCATTATTTTGATGAATCAGGTTAAATGTTTTTTAATGCAAATTCCATTGTTTTCTTATAGAATGTTTGCTCTAACCACATGAAACTATGTAAATGTAAATACATTTAGGGTGTTTGTATGATAATTATTGTAATTAAAAGGTAGTATTTTAGTTTAGAAAGTTGTTTATGTCTCTAATATTGTCATTACATTCAGTGATAAAGGCCTATTATGATTTATGAGTAACATAAGTCCAAATCTTTACTGAGAATTCTGTATGGTGTGGCACAGGAGGAGGTCCATGGGGGAGACACTATCAGTTACAGCAGTAGTGACGTCACTGGGGTGAATCACATCGAGAATATGCCCTTATTGCCGTTGTTTAGTAATCTATTGATGTTTACTAACCTTACTCTATTTGGGTCTTACTAATCGACAGAAATGGACTAGAAATACAAACCAACGAAAAACTGCCAGTCAGTAAATGTTATCACTCTAAACGAGTTGTGGAGTGGAATCTCTGCTAGGATTAAAGCTTCTTAGATTGTATCTAGGAGAATGTACCCTGTTAATTGTCTGTCTGGGACTCGGGCCTCCGCCATTTTCAGAAGATTTCAGTGGATTCCAACTAAGGTCCTTATTTCCATCACTTTCTAGGTCTGTGTTTCTCCGTTCCCGAGTGACGCAATTTAACTTCTGGTCTGGGTCCGTACAGTCATGTTTGGACGAGGTCGACCATTTGGAGATTTCAGGATCACAGTAGCTAAAACAAAGAGAATGACTACTAGAAATCAAAATCAAAGATATTCTTAATATTAAATTATTATTATTATTATTAGCACCGCGTCTTACTACCCGTTCGGGTTATACGCACTTACGCTAATGTGCAATGGTAGGGTGAAATGGTAGGGTGATTGTGAGATGAAATGAAGGACCTACAGTTTAACGTGGAATCCGAACCACGGTGGAGATCTGGCATTCCTCACATCTTGATATTAAAGTTTATTAAAATAATTATGACATGGCTTCACATATTTGGTGCAGACAAGATCTAGGGTCTACTCTACTGGATGCCAGTTAAAATATTATAGTAATTGTTATTATCAAAACATGTTGACCTAAATGTAGAGTTAAATAATCATTCAAAATATCAAAATAACTTTAGGCATAACCTACTGTGTCTCTACACAAATTTCCTTTTACAAACAGATCCCCACAATTTACTTAGTTGTGAAAAACTAATTGAAGAGTGAAAAAAACATTCTTTGAATTGTAAAAGAACCCAAGAGTTTTGAAAAATGTATCTACATCCTAGCCTTAAAGTCAGAATAATTTTGTTTACAATCTGTGGTTACATGTGTATAGTAAGAAAGGGCGTTACCGATCCTGCCTTTAGAAATTGCTCTGTGCGAAAGAAAATATTTTCATAAGACTGACATAACTTATAGGCATATACCAACACTCTGTATCATAAGTGCAGTAAAACTAAAACAATTTAACATGGTAATGGTAGGTACACTATCATACTTAGCCCGTACAAATAGCCTACTGGTAAAACTTCATTGAAGGGGCAAAATAAGAAAATCAAACATCTACATTATATTATTGAACACAATACCTAGGCTTACTTAAGGTATTTAAATGGTTTTTAATCTCATTAGGTGATTATTATATCATCATCTTCATCAACTGTTTCCAACCTGTATCCAGGTCAGTTTTGTAAAATGCCTCCATCTTCCTCCATCATTCCTCCATGGATGTTGATACAGTTATAGCCTATTATTATTATAAGTTCAGGTTAATGTGGTTTTTTTTAAACTTGTCTTATTAGAACTTATTCTTGAAATGAGTTTAGCAATTTATTGGAAACACATGGGGGTTTCAGTCTCCAGCTATGGTTGCACAGGATAAGCTATGTTGTATCAACAGTGATAATGCCTGGATCTCGATCAACATAACACTCACCCACTTTGGTGGCCGTGAGCTCTAACGCACTACCATCTCGGTGCACAGGATTGCCCATGACGGGGAGCTTGCGGTTCTAATCTTAATGTGGATGTATTGAGGGTGGTTTTATCTAAATGGTTTTACTCTCTTTCTACATGCAAATGCGGGTACAATTCCTTTAAATATTTCCCTTCTAGTCCCTAAAACCATCAACATAACTAGTACATAAGCTTAAAACTGTTATGAGTAGTGAGACGAGGTGCTAAAATAATGTTAGTTCACATAAGGTTTACAAACATTCACTTTTAAGAAACTAGCCTAGTGTGTGATCAATTCTGATGATAAAAATCTATATAATGGTATTGTACATTTAGCCTGAGAAGAATCAGAGGCTTTGTTCTAAAATGTATTTGTAACTACCTATCTTTGGAATTTATGAATAAAATAGAGTACCTTGCATTTTGTCTAAATAAACATCTGCTATACAAACTACAGAATATTATTTAGTTTTTAAGAAAGGAATAGATAATCTCCAAAATATCTTACCTTTCATCTATGTTATATTTGTTCACAATATGGTCCATGGAATAAATTTTGCTTGATTTTATATTTTTCAATTGGCCAATAATTTTAGAATTTTGCTGCTGAATCTGCAGCAACAACCGATGATTTATGGCATTGTAATCAGAGTAGTTATACATCGCTACCACCAGTAGAGCTACACACACTACAATCATAATTCTTCTTGTCAACCAGACCCACCAAATGAGGTTGACGTTGATTGTGTCAAGTTGCCCTGTGCCTTCCCCAATAAGATGTGTGCAAATACTTCGCTCGATGACTGCATTCATCGTTACTGTTACAAATAATCCTGGTCTTGCACTATGGGTGCGTGGTGTTGCTGTGGAGACATAGGAGATTATTGCACTAGAAATGTAAAATATCACAGTCTCCAACCATGAGACTTCCCCTAATGCCCATACCTGAAGAGATGATAAACGTTCAAACACATCAAAGAGTAGTTGTTTTTGTTCCACTGTAGATGCTCTGAATTCATTCATCACAGTAAGTAACTTTATCTGAGAGTTTTCCAAGATCTGGCCAAGTATTCGACCATTGTATAAGAGTTCTATCTGAACCGACATGCTTTCTTTCTGGTGTTCCAATAAACTAGTCTGCAATTTTTCTGCTTGTTCCAACTGTTCTGCAACATGTTCAGAAGTTAACGAAAGTCTATCAATTGTTTTGTGTGTTGCATCGTGCCACATAATATTTTGAAGAAAGAAGCATATGTTTTGAGTGTGCGTGTAAAACTGTGTATAAGCTTGAAATGCCTTATCTGACATATTTTTCAAACAAAATTCTCTATTACTTCCTAACTTTCCACATCTGTAAGGTTGCATACCAGACATAATTAAAAAGCAGTCTGTAAATTGAAGCGCAATATCACTTTGTAATTGTTCAGTAAGACCTCCACACCCCTCTTTCAAATACAACACTGCATTTTCCCAGCATGATCCAAACTTTGGCATTCCTATTCTTTCTTGGATAAGATTGTATTCTCTTCTACCTTGTTCAATCATTTGTTCAAAATCTTTCTCGGAATTAAACCTCGGTACGTCACTTTTAGAATTTACTATTATATTGACAACTATAACTAATGATAATCCTATGTAAATATGGAAGTGCATTTTCCTTGTTTTTAAACATTTAACGTTATATTTATATTTTTAATGCTGTTTACCGGTTTGTTTATAAATTTTATAAAACATATGTTTTAGTTGCTACCAACGTTAAAACAATACTATATTTAGTTAACCGTTGCCCACAGTGTAAATAATAAGGCTGTGGCATGGTAGATTACATGCTATTCACACGTAGTTCAAAAATATACCGCTTTCATAAAACATCACGATGTCTACAGAATTGAGGATTTCCCGAACAGAAATCAACAGATCGAGAATGTGAAACATTTCAAATTATATAAAAAGTTTAATATCAAAAAGTATGTAGTGTAAACGGGAGATAAAGTATAAATGGAAATAGCAAGGCTGATATAAAGATAGGATGTTACTGACTTGCAAACTGATCCTGGAAAATGGAAGAAACTGGTGAAGTGTTACATAATATAGAGCATCGTTTTGTATGAAATAATACATGGACTCTGAATAAAAAGGAGAATGGCTATTTAAAAGGTAGTGACATAAGATGTAGGAGAGTAGAGAAAATAAGGTGGACAAATCAGTTGACTAACGAAGACGTTCTAAAAATAAAGTGAATAAAAAGGTAACTATTTCGATGGTAATTATACTAAGATAGTCCAACTGGAGTTGGAAGAACAATACAGGAAGTAGTGCTAGAGACAGGAATGTGGATTGTATACCCACTTCTTAGGGGCCATCCATAAATTACGTCACACAAATTTTATGGTTTTTCGACTCTCCCCCCTCCCAATCCTTGTCACAGGTGGTCAAACTTGTGAAACCCCCTCCCTCCTGGTGTGACATCATATATTTTTCAATTTTATATTTAGAAGTAATTAAATTAAAACAGCAGTTTTTCCACAAAATAATTATTTAAATTAAAAATAATCTTTAATAAAATAAGCATAAAGTCAAATATTTTAGATAATGGACAAAACAAAAGACCAATTAAAGAACGCTAAACGATTAATATTATTAATAAAAGATACAAAACTTATGTCATCTTGGGTCCACGGACTTTGGACCCACTACTTACTATTGTTTATCACTGCCATATCAGGCACTTCGTCCCGTTTTGAATATTAATGTCAGGAAAATCTGTTGTGTCAACATCTTTTTCTTCCAACCATATAGTATCGTCATCATTTATTAAACAAAGAATTTATCTGGCACGTTTAACCGCAATTCTTTGAGGACGAATTTTCGCGATAGGTAAAACCTCTTGTTGCTTTAAATGTGATTGTTTGTGTTGGTTAGCGGCTTTGTATGATGAAAAATATAGACCATATGTGCCACACGATCTTTTAAACATGTATGCCTCTAAACTGGGGCAATAGCTATCGTACGAAACATGCTTCAAATGGGATGACGATCAAAGATTCAATGATAGCTGTATTAACAATGGAGCAAACTTAGCTTCGAATTCATTATTTCCTACGGTTACATACCCTTCTGAGGTATGTTTAATCAAAACAGTTGGCGGTAAAAATCCTTCTCTTAATAATTGTCAAAGACTAGAACGTCGCACACCACAACACGGGACCATCTCGCATTTTACTATTTGTAAGAAATATTATGATTCAAGTACATTATTTGCATACCAAGTAACATTATTTTTTAATATCGTAGGCTGTTCGACATTCAGCTAGATATCTGTTGGTACAACGTATTCGGCAACTACAGGAAAATCATCAATGACCAATTTGCTCTAAATATTAGCCAACACATTGCCTGCACTCTCAAAGTATCGTTTTTCTAGCTCCAAGTAGGTAGTTCGATTACTGGAATCAAGATGCGAACCAAAATCATCATGGTTTAATTTGACACCAGTAAGTTCACGAATAAGAGGTGCCATTCGTCGTTCAACTCTGTTGAAGGAACTCCTTCCAGGAGCATTTGTGGCTATGTAAATAGCATCCAAATCAAAATCTTTAAAATGTTGCACAGCTGAAACTATAGCTCGCTCGTATCGTGGATTTTCGTCGAGACCACCATCACAAGTAAAAATAAATACGGGTTTTACAAAACCTTCTCGAGTTCTCATTAAGTTTCCGAAATCAGCTAATTCAAAAAGTTTATGGATGTCTGTGGCATGAGTCTCTGCATTGGAGGAAGAATGTTTTCCACTACGAATCGCTACGCTACGTATGTAGGCCCAGAGTATGTCACAGCGTCAGCTAATCCTTCACCATCTTTCTTTATTACAATACCTGCATAAGCAGATGGAATAAGTTTATGTTTTTCAGCGACCACGAAATCATGATCCTGTAATTTTACACGATAGTCAAGGTGCAATAATATCGGTGCTTGATCGTTAGTTGCTGTAATGCCTAATGGTACGCGTGCTTTGTCATCCATCGATGAAAAAAAAACTTGATCAGGGCCTAAAATCGAAGCTACAGATTAAAGGTTTCTTATAGTAGCTGTACACAATTTGCCATCTTTATGCTTTGAATGTAGTGTAGAGTCTGGTTTGCACAGCATAACAGGAATGGTTACGACGTGTCTTTTTCCTTCCTCCATATTGACTCGCCTGGGAAGAAGTCTCAAGTACAACCCTGATCGACTGATAGTATAGCCTTGCTTATATAGTTCGGCTTGCAAGTCGTCCAATGTTTTGCAGCACCTTATAATTTCAGTGCGACGTCGATCATCAGCAACGCCACCAAAAACTGCAATCGACTTTATGACTTCAAGTAAACCGGATTGGTTTTCTTATACTCTAGGCCAACCAACAGTATTTCGAAGTTTTAGAGCAGTTGCTAAGTCGGAATTACTTTCACAAAGTTCTAAAAAAAATAATTGTTTTTGGAATCTTGACCTTTGTTTGTCGTTCTACTGCACTGATCTTTCTCTTTAGTATGTTATTTTCCTCTCGAATGTCTTTCCTTAATGTTTTTTTTATGCATCATCTGTCGCTATACCAGCATCGCGTGCTAGTACTAAGCTATTGAGCTCAGATTCTAATACTATAATTTTATTCTAGGAAGCGTGTTGACTAGGTGTTGGTTTAGGTATTGTTTGAAGTAATTGACATTCACTAGATTGTATCATAACATCATAAGTCTCTTCTGATATACCCTGTTTGGTATCCTCCTGCAATAAAAAATAAACATGTCAAATATTGAATATGGGTACTACACACAATATGTTTCCAAAATCATCCGCTACAATACAATAAAGAAAACTGCATTAAAATTGATCTGAGAAGAATCCCGTACAAACAGACACAGAAAGATGTGATTACTGACTATTTTATAGCAGACCTGGTGCATTTCGTAGTTTGTACGAAACCCCGTGACCGCTTTTTAAATACTGTATTAAATATTTTGTGTTTACAATTAGAGTAGAAAATAACAACTGAATTAGACTGTAAAAAAAATTGGTATAAAAATGGACCCAGAGAACACCATACCGTGTAAAACGACGGTATAAAATTTTAATGGCGTAAAATTTTAATCCGTGTACTTTTAACACGGTGTGATCCATTTATTTACACCAAATTTTTTTTACAGTTTAGACAAAATATCCAAAACGTTAAAGAACTAAGGTTTTTAATATTTTGTTCTCTTCCACTAAATATAAAATCATAGTCGGTTTATATATATATATATATAGAGAGAGAGAGAGAGAGAGAGAGAGGATTCATTTTGGTTGTTATTATAAAATTTGAACTTACTTTGACGTCCTTTGGCTTTATTTGCATTGGTGATTTTGACGACGAAGGAATTTAAAAAAAAACTTATAGATGTCCCTCTCTTTTTCGTCAATTTTATTTGCAACTCTTTGATTTTCGAATCTACTTCAGCTTCAACGTTATCACTACTTTTTAAACTCTTCCACAAGATGTTAACTTCTTCTTGTATATGTATTTTTTTTATCAGCATAAGTTGCACTGTATGCATCAAATAATTTGCTGTAGAGAATATCTAGATCAATCTTTTTGTTCATTCTAAAATTATTTCATAAATTAAAAATAACAATATAGTTGAACAAAGGAAACCACGTCCATCACCCGTTGAAAGTCAAGTGTCAAGTGAACAATAGGAACTTATTGAAATCACGACACTGGCGCGTGCGGTGGAACTTGTCGAAGGTCTCACAAACATCCGACGTGCGGAATGGTAGGACAACGAGCGTGCACAAAACAAACATTCGACGCGCAGAACGGTAAGATAACTAGCGTGCACTCGCCGATGACTTAAACCTACATAAGCCTTATAAATATAGATCGAGTTAGTAATATTTTTAAGTTTTGGTTTACATATAAATTTTGCGTTTTAGTATTTCAGATTTTAACATGTGACGTCACAAAGCTTTTAAAACCCCTGTCTTTTGTCACACAATGTCACATTTTGCTAACCCTCTCCCCCCTTAACGTGTGACGTAATTTATGGATGTCCCCTTACTTAGAAGCTTATAATTGCAATAATGTCACTGTTGTGCTACAAGTGTGCCAGTGCGTGTATTTGTTTCACAGTAGCTGTGTTTATTTTTTAGTATTAGGTGCTACTCTATATAAAAAATCGAATAATGTCAGAACTAGCACATATGTTAATGTAAGTGTATGGTATTCGTGTGTGTTGGTGTATGGGAGCCAAAGGGATGGGCCTTAGAAGTGTTAAATTACGTTAGGAAAGGTGAACTATAAATTATTTAGTGTTTAGATGTGGCAGCGCTAGAGTCCTAACTTAACCTCTGGCCAAGAATGTACAACACTGGGATACTGCAATATTGCTTTCTCAGCTAATTCCCACGTGACGGCAGTTGTTAAACGCGCTCACCACCATAGATGCTCACCACTCAAGGCTCCCAACTCTTGCTCGGTGGAACTCTAGTGACCAACTCAACACTGGCAAACTACACTATCATTAATTTTGAACTTTGAAGTAGTTGTGATATTCATAAGTTTAATGATCCTAACCTATCCACGACTAAATTGTGAAGATATCATCCATACGTCAATATAATTTGAAACGATTCTTAAAAAATGAGTTTGTCAAAAAAGTGAGACATTGATTTTGGTCTTCTCCATTTCAAGTCTATATGATGTTTATATATCTGTTACCAAGGTAAGAAAATAATGTAAAGTAAGACATCAAGCGTCTATTTTTCTTAGACAAGAAACTGTCGTTATTTTATTGTCGTAGCGTTAATAGCTGACAGCAAGCAATGCATTCTTAATTTATCATTACAACGTGTCCGGCACAAGCCCTCCTATCAAACCCCATGCGGGTTTACGGTGTATTTTTATTTTAATTCTATAAATATTTACGAAAGAGATTATATGGTTACACAATGAAGGGGTTGAGGGATAATAGTATACATAGAGCATGGCAAAATAGAGATTTTTTTTGCGATTCTTTCTAGAATACTACACGTCTACATAATGTGTCATGCTATAGACTTGACACGGTGGGTGTACAAGTGGATGCTGCAGGAGAGTTTGACTAACTTTGTTGAGGCTGTATTATTGTTTCAATAGATGGACTTGTTAATTATTTATTACTTATTATTTATTATTTACGTCGGGTAGACCAAGGCTGTAGTCAAAGGGGGTTTAGGGGTTCAAGCCCCTGAAATTTTATGAACAAAATATATGCGTTATTTATGGTTCAAACAATATCAAAATTAAGGTACAAGTACAAATTAAGGGGCTGTGTTACCATAAAAAGCACTTCAGAGAGATTCTAAGGGTGTTTAATATTTCGAATTTTTCCTAGCCTTTGGCAGTTAGGGGGTTATGTTGCCATAATAAAAACACTTCAGATAGCTTATACAACTGTTTATCATTTAGAATTTTTTTTAGCCTCCGGCAATTGAAGAGAGTGCCCCCCATGAAATTATTGGCTGGCTATGGCCCTGGGGTGGACAATAAGTGACACTGACATAAATAATATTTTTAACTATCACTCTTTCAACTGCCAGTTGGGAAAGAAATTTCTCAAAACTTAAATTAATTAAAATGTCTCAAAGATCTACAATGAATCAAGAAAGACTGAGTAGTATAGCAATGCTGTCAATTGAGAGAAATTTCAACGTAGATTTCAATACTGTTATTGGAAAATTTGCACAAATTAAAACCAAAAGGTTTTAATCAAATGTAGTATACTAGCTTTAAATTAATTCTACTTTAATAAGTCAATACAAGTACAATACATGTGCTTAGGGTTCAAAGGGTTTAATTCTCAATTGGAAGGGATTCGGGGTGTTCTAAAAGTCCACGGATTAGGGGGCGCAATACTTGCCTTGACCCGGGCGTTGGTAGCCCACGCTACGCCACTGCCTCCTACGTGGGTCATGTTGAAATCACGTTATTACAACAATCATTTGGTACAAAACTCTACCAAGTAATCTTCTATAATATTCCTTTCCACCAGGTCATAAGATTCCACGACCATACCTTCTCATGCTTTGTCTATCACAGTGTTCCAGCCTCTCATGACTGAAATTTACATTAGCCTTAATTCCTCCTAGTAGCTCATTTAGATGCTCACCAATTCCCCTAACCTCATCATCGTCATGATTAATAGTAGGCATGCATACATATTTTTGTGATCGAAAAAAGGAGTGTATTGAAAGTAAAAAATAATTAATTAGCAGACATACGCAAATTATAACCTTCGGTTCGCTTTAGTAATAAAAATCATCATTCTCTAAAACTAATATTCAAAGTAGTTTGGGTTGATTACAAAATAACTTGCATCAGTGGTTGTATGATCTGACTCGCTACTTTCATATTATACTGCATTACCAGTAACGGTATGAGATGATCAAAAAACAAAATTTATTTCTACCATCTTTAAAAAGAGAGCTGAAAAAATTAAAAAGTGTTTGCGTTGCCTCAGAAGGAATAGCTTGTTCCATATTCTCCTTACCTATGCCCAGATATACTACTTATACTACTATAAAGCCACATGGCTGACTCACTTATTGACATTAATGTTTACCCATTTCCAGATGAGCTAGAATCTTGAAATTTGGCAAACTTGTAGCTCATAGATTTGTAGCTTCTAGCCTGTAACCGACGGGAAAGTTCCAAAAAGTTAAAAAAATCAATTGTCAACCCCGAAAAAAAAATTCAAAACGGCGGAGCAACTTTAAAGTTGGTGCGGACCTTTCTTTGGAGGTCTCTTGTGGTTAAACGGTAAGACCTATCAAAAAACGGCTCTGGAATTAAAACTGTTCCCAAAAGTTGACGCGAACAGAATTAAGATTTTTTTTTAAATCATCGACCAATAAACATTGATGGCACAGACATCAAACTTTTTATATCGATCATTGAAAATGGTGAAAACATTATTAGAAAATCGAACTTTTATCATCGATGTTTTCAAAACATTAATTTTCAAAGTTCAATCATGTCTCATTCAATGTCTATACTATCCTAAGGATAATATCCTTTATCTATGGTCTATACTAAATAAGAAAATCCCATTTGCTTTCAATTAAAAGAGCAATTGATATTACATAATTATTGGTTTTGTAGAAAATAGCTGTTTTTAAGATATAGTTTTTCAACATAATCAATCGGTTTACGGGTATTGACCTCCAGTCTAGTCGATTTTTCAGCTAAGGACTTGTAGGTGAGTAAACTTATTATTCTGATAAATTAAATAAATGCATTTTATTAAGATTTCAAGTGTTTGTATGTGTTTACTGTGGTTAATAATTTTCAGTGGCTCTGTTTTTTTTTTCTAAAGTCATTATTTTCAAAGAAGGTGTAGGTGTAATAAACCCAGATTTGCTTTACGAAAATATGTGTATTTAAGGGGGAAAACGGTGACAGTGCGCTTCATCCGTCCCGTTCCAGGCTCTTTTATATGTCTACGGAATCATTTGTAGATATTTATTCACTTCAATTTGCACACTAGAGTAAGTAGAATCGGATGACACCAAGATTTATAAATTTTGAAACCTTTTAATAAACACTACTGACCACTAAAACGGTATGATGTGTACCACTCATGTTTAACTATTACATTGAATGGTTTATTGTATATATAGATATCAATGTAATTTTTTTGTATGAAAGGTTAGGTTAAGCTTGGTTGAGACATTGTCATAATAATGAATACTAACAAGGCAATTATAAGCTTGTTAATTTAAGTGATTATTTACTTAATATTTCATATAATATTTTATATTCTTTCAAGACTACGGTATTTATATTTAAGTCAGGCCTAAATGTTTAATTTTTATTAACCTTAAAATGTTGTCAAATATCTATCCAGCCTGTATTATTTTACAATTATATTGGTTTTCCAGTGACCTAAAGATGGCGTAACATCAATAATAACACCACAACATGTTGTCATAGAAGACTAAGCTACGTACTATCAAACAAGGAGAAGGGGATAAAAATAAACAAGGTATCATTTTGTCATTTATTACTCCTTACAATGGGTGACCTGGTGGTCGAGGGGTAAGGTGTCGGACTTCTATGCTGGCGGCCGGGGTTCAAACCTTGGTCCCGGCACAGATTTATGTGATTACCAAACCCTTCCTTCACCTCTGACAAGACATCTTGTGAATGTGGGGAATGCCAGGCCTCCACCGTGGTTCGGATCCCACGTTAAACTGTAGGTCCTCCATTTCATCTCACAATCACCCTACCATTACACATTAGCGTAAGTGCGTACAACCCGAACGGGTAGTAAGACGCGGTGCTAATAATAATAATAATAATAATACTCCTTACAAAATCAAATATGAACAATAGCTTACTAGATACTTTGATTTAACACTATGAAGCCCAAGCAGAGGCATATAAGCCTACCTCCTATCAGTGGTCATATTGACCGCTTCCCATAATCAATATACAATATGGTATGCACCAATTCCTTAAATATATTATGTGCTAGAACATTGTAGCGTACTTTTTGATGATGGCTGGTGATCTATTTTAATTAACATCAATTTATACAGGTTGTCCCAAAGCTACAATTTATACAGGCTGTCCCAAAGCTACTGCACAGTAATTACCACATACATCGTTGCAGTTCTTCTTGTAACAGTTGTTGGAAATGTCCCCCCAAGGGCCTGAATACATATCCGAACACAGCTCTTCACATCTTATCATATGAAGAGGCGTGTAAACACATGTTTTCAGGCCCAACAACTGTTTTAGGAAGAACTGCAACAAGGTAATGTTATACTTAACTGACCAGTAAATTTTGGGACAGCTGTGTGTGTTACACTGGAAATCCTAAAGATCTAGATCATGACAAATAAAGTACATCAATATCATATAGGGACGAATATAATTAGAGGACTTGCAATTCTTAGGAGTCAGTAGTTGGAATACAATTTGTAAGAATAGAATTGTTCAGCCACTAAGATTGTACAAGTTTATTATGCTTGATTAGGAAGATGATGAAGATAATATTCATAATCATAATAATTTAAAATTGCTTGTTATAGTCATTTCACATTATATAGATAACATCACAACAATATGTCATACTGAACTATACAACAAATTGTGTAAGAAATTTACACTATAAAGAGCTAGAATATGCATTATCTATATATGTTCGGCATGTACAAGAAATAAATATTCTACAGCCTACTAGAATAGCTGCCAAAAAAATGGAATACTTGAAAAATGGCCAAGCCTCACAGACTCTTCAGATTCTTTTTTTTTTATGACTGTGGCTAAACAATTGCCACCGACAGCTTTGTTTCAGGTGGCAAAACTGTCATTCATTTTGTTTAGCTTACTCGCAATGATCCCTTGAGACCGACACTGTTTGTGGTTTTGTTTTTAGCTCGTTCACTAGTTGAAGTATACATCCATACCGAGAGATTCTCTGACTTGTGACCTTGTAAATTACATACACACATATTGAGTGTTTCTAAGTCAATAATGTTGTAGAACACATGCACTGGCCATCTCTGAAAAGCAGGCCTAATAGAGTAGGTCTAGTCAACACCATACTTCATAGAGTTATAGAAAACCACTCTTTCTGGGAGCTTATTTTCAATTGCAGGTATTTCAACACGTGGGTGGAGTGTGGTCAATAGCAGGATGTTCTTCTATTTATTTCCCTGGTACACAGTCAATGTAATGTTATTCTGATCCTTGAGGACAGAGTTTTAGATGTCTTCACAGACCCCGAGATTTCTCTCCTGGAATGGTTTACTCTCCCTACAATGTTCATTTCCTCTGCTTTAAGTCCTAGTGCCAGCTTCAATAATGAAAAGAAAAGGATTATATGGATATTCTGCTCTTTCTTGAGGTATGGTTGTATGAGCTTGAAAATAACATTTTCTGGCAAGAATTTGTTTGCAGGATCCATCTTGTCTTTCCTGAGATAATAATAGAATAATTCACTGATAATGGTGCTTCTAAGAATTTTGTTGCTATTCCCACTACGCTGCTTCCCATTAATCCATCATAGCAATATAAACATAGTTTTGTGAAATATATTAACTTATTTTACATTCCTAATAGCCTAGTATTGCTATTCACTGTTTAGCACTTTGCAATCTTTTTAAAATATGTCATCCTGCACTTACAGAGGTCTAATTGACCCCTCTGGGGTCTTATACGTATAATGTTTCATACAGCCAGTTATTCATGAGAAAAGGGATTTTTATATAACCTGTAAAAAAATCCCATTTAATGAAAAAGTCACGAGGCACCAATATGTTCCCTCAACAATTACAGATGTTATGAAACAATGGCTGTATCCTAATGGTCCAATTCTCCCTAGTCGGGCC
This sequence comes from Timema shepardi, assembly GCA_902151425.1. NCBI lineage: Eukaryota > Metazoa > Arthropoda > Insecta > Phasmatodea > Timematidae > Timema > Timema shepardi. Next base: position 68,999 of record CABFVX010002034.1, read on the forward strand.
CTTGAGTTTTAGACTTGATGCACTCTTAATGATTTTACATGTGCCGCGCTGTTCATAGCAAAGCAAACTATTTGAACAGCAACACCCTTATTTAAAATGGTGGAAAATGTAAGTCATTGTTCTAGCAGACGAAACGATAATACTAAAACAATTTCCAGTCAAACACCACGAGAACAGCGCACGGCTGGTAGCCTTTGTATCCATTGTGACCAAGACCTTGAGAAGGCTGCATAGGTATCGTTTGCGACTCTTTGGACAGATCTACACTTGGTCACATAGTTGCCAATGCAATTATCAAGGGCACGAGTCAAGGTGACGCCACATAGGTAGATTATTCGGATACGGAATCTCTGTAATTCTTAAAGCGGTCAAAATGACTGCTTCGGGTTTTCTAGTGCTAATGTGTTTATTGTGATCACTTGAAAATAAGAGAGCCTTAAGATTATGTTTTCTTGATTTAGTTGTAAGAATATTGGACTCGGTTATCAGAGACGATGAGGGCTTTTCATAACTATGATTTTCTCTTTTTTGTATAAAGTAAAGTTAGATACCAAATTGGTCAATATTCTACTATTATTATTACTGTCAGATGTATTCAGTTTATTTTATGTTAGTCACCGAGTTCAGTGATGTAATTTGTAGGAAGACTCTTAAAGTAGTAGTAGTGCATGACCGGCAGGTCATTGGTTTTGTTTTCAATGATGTATTGCATTACATGTTACGAGTTGGAATTTAAATTATAATTAGTTTAGAGTGAATAAGTAGTTTGAAGAGAAGACTAGACTTTTGATTCCATTTCACTCTTTTAGTCTATATGTGTAACATCTATAGTTTGAATATCTACTTGAAGTAAATGACACCTTTAAAGTACTTTGTTACTATCTCATCAGGATAGTATTTTGAACAAAGTCCTTGAAGAACCTAACTATGATGTATTTCTAATGTAGAAATTGTTGCGAGTTAACACTGTTAGTGGAACCCTTCTCCCACACCCTTTCCTACTTACTACCTGTCTCTCTTCTAGATCGTGTCTAAACTATGTAGATATTTCGTGGTGTAGTCGGGAGTCGAGCTTCTGCCTCATCATTAGTGTGTACAGCCACAACTTTTATTTAAAGTCTCAAGGTTTTCCTCTGTAACAAAATTGGTCTATTAAATTAACTTATAACTTTTTTATCACTACTTTTTTCCACTTTGAATTATTTTAACATATGGCTATCCTATGTAATATTGTTCGTATCTCCATCCTATTTCCTAGACCTGTAGCTAAGGATTAGGTTGTAATGTGAGTCAATGGGCTTGTCGCTAGTCTTCCTCTGACATGGATAAAATTTCAAAAACATTATCTCATGCACGTTCACTGTGCTCTGCTGATCCATCCTAAGCTCGTAGATAAGAGCAAAAAAAGGGTTTTAATGTTTTCCACGTTGAAAGAATTTTAGAGTGCCTATAAATAACTATTATTATTAAAAACATCCTAAATTTTATTTTGAGTTTCTTTTTAGTGTATTAAGTAAGTTAACTTACCAGTCTAATGAATTATTTTTTATAAATATTTTAAAAATAACATAAGCCTAGTAGGTCTACTGGTTTCATAGGCTGTTAACATACTAATATAAGTTCAGGAATTAAGGCTGTCTATGATAAATATATTTTAAAATATAGTAACACTATTATAGAAATAGTTTTTTTATTTCTTTAAATTCTTATTTTTCACATGTGATTGTGCCAGAAATGAACATGGGTTGCTCCAAGAAACTTTAAAGCAGTGAACCCACTTGCTGTTCAGTTCTCCAACTAGAACCAGTACTGCCAGAGCACAGCCTATAGCAAGTAAGGCAAGCAGGGGTGCCACCTTCTCAAGACCAACTTTCTCCCAGGAAGAATGCCATGAGGAGACTTGGGAGAAGGAACCAAGGTATAATTTCTGTAACACTCCGCCCATGAGCAGTCTTTGTAAACTAGAAACAAAGAGAGGTTTGATTTTTAAACATCAGAGATCCCAGGTTCAATTCTCACCGCTTTCAGAATCTTTCTGTGAAGCAGCCTGTCTGGAACAGGGTCACACTTGGCTTCATCAGGACAAATGAGGAGCTACAGGAAAAAATAAGTAGCTGCTCTGGTCTAGAAAACTGAAATTAATGGCCGGAGGATTCATTGTGCTTAGCACATGACACCCTCTACCCGCTAATGTTGGCAATATCATCACTAACAGGGGCGGCCGCTTTGTCGGTATAGCTTAATCGTAGGCCTACACCATGGAGTTTCTTATGTTTAGTATGTTTAGGGTTATTTTGACATGTACAGTCCAATTTTCACAAGAAGGTCCATATAGAAAATGCAAACATAATATTTTGTCACTGAAATTGATAAAACTTTACTGTAATTGTATTATATTTGGAAGAAGGTACAAAAAAGGTGGATAAAAACATATGTGGTAAAAGGAACAAACACAATATGGCTTTTACAATGAAAAGAAAAGATATAGTAAAATTACCTCAAAAAGCGAAAAGAGATTTTCCTTAAAGAGATATATAATACTTTACTATGCTATTGGTATTATTTTACAGATATATTTTGTTAATTGTTATTAAAACTGCCTAAATACTAGCTTTACCTTGCACTATTTTCCATTCCACTATAAATGATCTCCCACATATGATACATGAGAAAAGCTAACATTTTGAAACTTAAACAGTTACCAAATCTTCTCACATGTATTCGAAAAGCCCATGGTAAGGACTTGTTGCAGTTACTGCCATGGCCATGTTGCTCTTCATAATACAATCTGATACGGCAACAAGTTTGCAGGGCAATCTCGGAATGATTGCCTTTGCGAGGTATTCTGGCGTGAGGAACACATACTTGTCCACCGTGCAAGCTTGTAGGAGCCCCTTGAATATACTGGGAGCAATACTCGTAGAGTCTCGCGCTATGTGTCTTCTATACACTGTGTTCAGTATACCGTACTTAGCATCCTGTAACATACCAAGTCATGTTATAGCTGGGTTTAATTCATTAAGATGACAGTTAGTACTGATGGGACCCTCTAATCCTCAAATCCTTCAAGATATTTAACATTCAAGGATTCGAGAACATTTCTGATTCTAGACTCAAATAGCCTACTTAAAAAATTTATATTTTGAATTCTAATTTGTTTTATAGCTGTAATATTACAGCTTATTGGTAGTTCATACTCCTTATAATTATAGGGCAAACTTAACGACCAGACTCCAGATCATTAATTGAACACTTAACTGAATGTATGAACATTATAATTTTAATGGATTATAGCGAAAATGTGAACATTTGGTTACTATTTATATTTCCTATCATTCCTCTTTTGCTCATCATTTTCCCCCCAAGATTTGACATTCATTGATAAAATAAAAGATTAAAATTAGTAAAATAGTTGATTCAACCAAACTCTAATATCTTATTAACATTAGAGATATGTGCTTACTTGCTAAGTTTTTAAAACATGCGAGCAAATACTGCACGGGCATCAAATAACGTGGGAGAAAATATTATTAGTGTGTGATGATCATTTCTTAGATGTGAAGCGAAACTTGAAACATTCGAAGGAGTCAAAGATAAGGTTTGTACATGTTGTTGGCTCCTAGCAGCACTTTTAATGTTTAAATTACTCGCTAAGTACTTATGCTGAGATATATGTATTTAGCTGTGCTTACCATGCGTTATAAAATAAAGGAAAAAATTGCACCAAACGGCTATATTACATTAACATTGAAAGGAGGATGGAAGAGCAAGACTTAACAAACACAAGTAATGTAATTTTTGGGTAGATCAATTCACCCCCTTCTGCAGGAGAAAGTAAAAGACAGTCTGTGTTTTAATATCTTCTGTTGAAGAAGGATCCTTATGTACCTCAAAGATTACATAATTATGTTTTTTTTTTATAATCAACACCTACAATTTTCTGGTCAGTGTAAACCCTTACCTTTATATCATTCTTTAATACGTTATAATAATCATTTAATCACTAGTTTATATAAAAAAATCTTCTATTAGGCTTTACTTGACATTCATCACTGTTTCCCGCTTATGGCCTGAGGGATTTTTTAAATTCAAGGCATATATTTTACACTGCCGACTGGTTAGGCCTGTTGTAGCTTCGTATGTTCTATAATCTAACTTAAATCTAGGACAGGCACAACATCCAGTCTCCACTCGTTAATTCACTACTGTGAAAGGGTAAACCCGCATTTCACCAATGATAAATTTTTCAGCCATGCCAGGAATTGAACCCGGGACCCTTAGCTCAGTAGACAGACACGCTACCAACTGAGTTAAGGTGTCAGAGCTTTTAGTAGGCTATTTGTTTTAAAAATTAATATGTTGAAATAAGTCATCTCTAGAGAGATATTTCAAAACTCTTCATAATCTATCAAAGTTTTATTCTTCCTTTGAATATTTCAAAGATGCAAAGGTTATTGTAGGTTTCAAAATTAAAGCAGAGGAGATTTTAACTTTGACTTCGACTTTATAGTTTCAAAGCTTCGCACACCCCTAGAAAATGTAATAACTTTAGGTTTTTTTAATACTGTGAATCCATCACAAATGAAAACTTACAAGTAAAAACTTTATCAAATTCATCATACAAATTTCACCACACACATAATGGACAGTTTAATTTATTTTTTGATAATTTGTCAACTTTTACAAGTAGAAATTCAGAAAATTTGTCACTAATTATATAGATGTAACTTTTATTTATACTTCAGTAATATTTGGCCAGAAAATGTTCTATGTCTCAATCCCCATTTAAATGTTGAGAGATGTTTGAATCATTAGTAACACACATTGCCATGTTTCATGAAAATTCAATTATAAATTTTCAAAATTTTCTGTTGTGTGTAGAAAATATTTATAGTCTCTACTACTATTACTCTAATTTAACTGTTAAAGCACATGTTTTTATCCCAAATTCTACTGAGATTAACTAACACAGTTACAGTACCTGAAATATCTCCAGTTCGGCAGATTGGTTGAGGATCCCAAAAGTGTAGCGTCCATCTTTAAGGAATCCTTGTAGGTCGTTGAAGGGCAAAGTTTCTTTATTGACTGCAAAGTGTGACACCAGGACACCCGAATAAGCAGCCAATAATATCATTCCGGTGAAATAAATGGTGAGGGTTGCTAAATGCACACTCTTGGATATGTCATTTTCTATAGCAGGAGCATATTAGTCTTTTAGCTGTTTTATACAAGTAAAGTGATAGTAAAACGGAATACACCAGGTATGCATACGTTGCAGTTAGGGATACAAGTTTCATTGTAATTGAATTATAGGGAAAGGGGATGTATTAGTAAAATCTGTGACTATATTAGTCAGGAATTAACGAAACTGGTCCACAGCAGACCAGGGAACCCCAATGTTAGTAACACATTCAACCACTAAGTGCTGCAGTCTAGATGTGAAAGTGAGAAGAAAACTGGAATCACTGTATTTTTTTAGCACTGCGTCTTACTACTTGTTTGGGTTATACACTTATGTACTAACGATAATAATGGTTTTAGGGATTAGGAAGGTTTTATTTATAGGAAGTACACTCGCATTTGCATGGAAAATCATTTTGGGAAAACCACTCTCAGTACACCTGACCGAGATTTGAACCTTTACCTCCCCCTCATCAACAGCCTAGTCTACTGCGAGAGTAGTATGTTAGACCGCGTGGCCATAAAAGCGGGCGATAATCGCTGTTAATGCTTTATTGGAACACATTTGATAATGTTTCCGGTGTTAGCATCCTTATCAGAAATTAAACTCGCAAATAAACTTTAAAACTTGGAAATATTTTGATTGCATTTGTTCCATTCAAAGAGTTGTAAAATTGTCCATCTCATATCTCTTAGTCGTCCATCACATGTTTTGTCCCGCCACAAAAAAAAGATCAGAGTGCAAAGAAAGAAATTGACATCGGCACATTTAGCAATAAGCCTAAGGTATTGTTCTCTCTCTTTGACCTCACATGACTTCACGCTTTGAGAATAGTATTGGTAGAGTTCTATTATACGATAGTTGAGGCAATCTTGTCAAATCTTCAAAGTAACCATACTCTTTGATGAGAGCTGGACCAAGCTACCAGACTTGTTCATTATATTTTTAACCGAGGAATCATAATATTTCACTAACAATAAGCTCAGTTATTAGCACAGAAACAAATACAGATTATAATAACTTAATTATAAATTCTAGGGGGAATAGATTGGTATAAAGTTTAGTCAAAATAATTCACAATAATTGTTTCTTTTGAAAATTCTTTAACTTAATTGGTGCACTTTTTAGTGTAATTCAAAATATGTAAGTGCAACTTTAACAAATCTTCCTCAGTGGCGTAGTTAGCTAACGCTCTAGTTTTGTGTTAAACTAGACTGCCGAGAATGAGGAGACTGAGTTTTGAATCTCGGTCAGGTAAATTGGGGTTATTTTTTCTTAAATGGTTTTCCACTTTCCATCCATGCAAATGCAGGTTCACTTCCTCTAAATTTAACCCTCCCAATTCCTAACCCATTAGAGTAATTAGTACTTAAGCGTGTAATCCAAACGGGTAGTAAGACGCGGTGCTAAATAAATATAAATTAACAAGCGGCAACCAAATTAAAGTCACAAGACAGTGCCGATAAATTATAAGTGTAATCAAACACTTTTTTTCAAGCACTGAACAAATACAAATTTATCCATCCTTACAAATGTGGATATCTCCTACCTTAAAAATTCAGCCTAGAATAAGAGTACAAATATAAAACAGCCTAATGGGATCACATGGAATCCAAATATAGTTTAATCTGTGAATTAGTTCAAAAATTATGAAGAGGGGCACATATGTACCACAGTCACATTATTTACACTTAGTATTTTCTATAAAATATAAAAAATAGTTTGATTTAAAGCTGTGGAACTTTTCTTATAATGCTGAGTATTTTTCAATATTTTTTTTACATGTATGCTCTAATTGCCAATAATGACTAAATATCTGAGTAGGAGTTTAGGAAGCTAAACTTACACACAAAGATGTCACATTAGTAATTTTATTTATAGAAAAAAAAGTTGATAAACCCAACTCCACACAAAAATGCACTGTAATTGCATGCATAGTATAAAAACAAATAAATGGTAAAATGTATAAAATATCCTCGGATCTGCCCACGTACCTTGTCCACACAGGGTTCCAAACACACACAGCTGACTGCCTGTAAAAGACCACGCCCCTTCCACTCCTGTGTAGTGTGTGCTGATGCATTGTAGAATGTAAACATAGACCCCAAACATCATCACGGTGGCGAGCAACGCTATCCACAAGCAGGGGCTGAATGGAGAAAAGTAGAGTCCCCAATGTAAGATTGTTGTCTGCTGGGGTCGAATGAACATCTGGAAACTAGATAAATATTAATTTTGTTAGGACACTCACTTTCAACCAGCAACATTAATTGAGAGTCACGTAAATAATGTGGCATTGTTTTCATACATTTTATTGGATTTGCTGGGTGACCTGGTGGTCTAGGGGTAAGGTGTCAGACTTCTGTGCCGGAGGCCGGGGTTCGATCCCTGGTCCCGGCACAGATTTATCTGATTACCAAACCCTTCCTTCACCTCTGACAAGACATCTTGTGAATGTGGGGAATGCCAGGCCTCCACCGTGGTTCGGATTCCACGTTAAACTGTAGGTCCTCCATTTCATCTCACCATCACTCTACCATTACACATTAGCGTAAGTGCGTACAACCCGAACGTGTAGTAAGACGCGGTGCTAATAATAATAATAATATTGGATTTGCTGATAAAAATACTACCAAAAACCTCTGATAATACTTTTTTATGGTTCATTGTATAGTTTCTCTTTACATCCTTAACTGAGATTAAGCATACAAACACAATTATGATATTTTTACATACATCCTGTGGCAACATTAGTTTTCAGTTACCTGCTTTGGTGGCCACATATTCTAAGGTATTACTCTTGAAAAATATTAGACTGATGATGATACAGGGATCAGGATTCGACTCCCAGTCGGATGTATTGAGGGTGGTTTTCCCTAAATGGTTTTCCACTCTCCCTCCACTTAAACTTGGGTACACTTCCTCTAAATTCAACCTTCCTCATCCCTAAAACATAATTAGTACATATGTGTATAACTTGAATAAGTTGTTATATGGGGCACTAAAAATATAAATAAATAGTTTCCATTTTTCAAATAATGAGCTTCCTATTAAAATCAGACTAGTTTGTGCATACAGAGAAAGACAGACATCATGCATCTGTGAATTAGTGTTATTTTCAACAGAAGGGCTAGTGATCAACTAATATGAGTGGAAGATTAGAGGAGCTTATTTTAAAATAAATGCACCTACATCATCTTTGAAAGAGGATTGAAAAACCACTTTTGAGTACACCTGGTTGAGATTCAAACCAACTTCCTCGTTGACAACAACAAACTAATGCAGTCTCCAGGCCATCCACTGGTACAGGTGAAATAAATTATTCTTCGGCACGGTTTTTGAATTTAAACTAAGCTGAGTATTTTCCATGTCACTTCCTCTGTTGATAAAAATGGATTAAAACAAAGGAAGCTAGCTTAAGGCACTGGTGGTTGCCATCAGGTTGCAAACAATAACACATTAATATGCTAAAAACATATTAAACCTTTTACATCCATCACTGTTTCCAGCTTGTGGTCTGGGTCAATTTTTCACTCAAGACATATATTTTCCACTACCAGCTGGCTATTCCTGTTGTAGCTTCATCTGCCTTATAATCTAACTTAAAACTAGGACAGGCACAACATCCAGTCCCTGGTCGTCAATTTATCAATGTGAAGGGTAAACCCATATTTTCACCAACGATAAAAACTTTCGGCCATGCCTGGAATAAAACCCAGGACTCTTGGCTCAGTAGACAGACTCGCTACTGACTGAGACAAGGGGTCATATTTATACTAAACCTACACTGCTAAAATATTAATCCAATTATTTTGATCATAGTCAAGTTTTAATTACCAACTCCGGAAAATTGGTGTGGTATAGGAGATTACATTCAAGCGGCGGCTGGACATAGCGAATGTACTGATGGCAACTTCAGCCTCGTGCCTCTGTAACATCCCGATCATTCCTGTCCAGTTCCCATCGTTCCTCTCTTCCCCCCACATTTCCCCTTCCTTGGGTTGGATGTAGACAACACTGCAAACATATATAAGAAACAAGACATGGAGAACCGGTTAAAAATGTCACAACTACTTTAATACGTCAGTCATAATATCTGCAGCTGCCACTTTGGAGAGAGAATTTCAATACTGATAAAACATTCGTATTAATGGTAATAATTTAGTGTCCAACATCTTCGCTCAGTCGGGGGTTTGTCCACCTACTGAGCTAAGGGTCCTAGGTTCATTTCCCAGCATATCTGAAAAGTTTATCGCTGGTGAAATGTGGTTATACACTTTCACACTGTTGAATTGACGACCAGGGACTGGATGTTGTGCCTGTCCTAGTCTTAAGTTGGATTATAAGGTATATGAAGCTACTACAGGCGTAGCAAGCCGGCGGTGGAAAATATATGACTTGGATAAAAAGCTGACCCAGACCACAGGCTGAAAATACTAATGGGTGTACAAAAGTAATAGTTTAGTGAAATTTCATCAATGTTAGGTCCATTAGATACTCTTTTAATCAGGCCCTTGACATACTTGAAAACACCTGGAACCTACAAACCATTGCTAACCTACCTTGAAACTTACCTTGAAATTTCACATGGGGACTCAAACACACTAAACCAGGGCTCGTGAACTTGGAACACCCAGAAGGGCCAGGTGGGTAATTGTAAATGAGTGCAGCGGTAGGGGATTAAGAAAATCGACTGACGGATGTAATCAAACTTCCTTTATTTTCGCTGAATTATGTTGCACACCCTGATTTTATTAAGAAGTCCACTTTCACCCACCAACATTGAATGAACGTCATCAAAATTTGGCATTGTATGGATATGTTTTATTTGGTCTCTTAATTAAATATTTTTCAAATGATTCCAATAATACTTTTTCATGGATAACTAACTATATAGGTTTTATTTATATCATTAATTAAATGAACTAAGAATGCAAAACAAATTGTAATATTTTAATTTATGCAATTGTATGTTTTCAAATAACAGGTTTCATATGAAAATCAGACTATAGGTAAGAAACATAGTACAAATATGTATCTTTAAATTTCTCTTAATGTCATCTATTAACTAATTTAATTTTTTTAACTATACAGGCTGGATCCAACCTGTAGGCTGCCAGTTTGTGACCCCTGACTGCCTTAGACCCCAAGTGGCCTCAACATCAGTAGGAACCATTATGCAGGGGTGGACATTAAATAGTCCTTCTTTGTCCACTCACTTTTTGTGACTTTTAAATGCCTATCTATGCTTGTTTGTTTGAACAAATCTTTATATTTTCAAATAACAATGCTACCTTAAGTTTGCACGCGAAGCTAATAATTCCCAGGTTTGACCCAGGAAACCAATCGAGTGCATCTTTCCATCCACCCCTCTCACGAGCTCATTCATCGGCCAGTTCTACAACACACAAACATAATTTGCCAACAAATAAGAGAGACCAGGAAAGTAGAGGGATGCATGGTCTAGGGTGTCACACTGGCAATAGACTGAACTGCCAATGCCTGGAAGATTGGGATTTGAATCATAGTCTGGTGTACCGAGGATGGTTTTCCGTTCTACCTCTGTGAAAATTCAGGCACACTTCATCTAAATTAAACCTTATTCATTCCTAACACATTAGCGTAATTAGTACAGATGCATGCAACCCAATTGGAAAATAAGATGCAGTGCTAAAAAAAAAAGTGGAGGCCGTGGGAATAAAGTTTGTGAGGAGCATGTAAACATGGACGGTGAATATAAGAGAGACTAGGTAAGTGGAGGCCGTGGGAATAAAGTTTGTGAGGAGCATGTTAGCTGTCACGAGGAGAAACAAGATTAGGAATGACATCAGGGGAAGAGGAGTACAGGGAGTACACTAGATGGTAGAGGAACCAAGACTGAGATGGAAAAATAAAGAATCCCAAGGAGAATGATGGAGATGAAGTATGTAGGAAGAAGACTGCAATGGAGACCAAGTAATACAAGTGTGCAAGTGAGAGAATAAGAATGAAAGAAAATAAATGTGGAAGGATAGAAGAAAATAGATTCATTTTACTAAACAGACCCAGCCACAGGCTAGAAACAGTTGCCACCATTATTTGAAATTAATGTGACCTGAGAACATTATAAAATGAAGGTATACTATGCCAACCCAGTTTTATATAGTAAAATGGAAGTCGGGGTTGCCACACCCCTTCACACACTTTACTTCAAACAAGATACTGTCAAACTTATTTCTTAAATACACATTCTATATGTACAAAACTTGTCGCAAAAAATTTGAGTAAAACATAGTATATAAATTTTTTGCATTTTGTTACTCAGGTAGAGTATTTGTTATATCTAATATCACAATGTAACATTTAAAATTGCATACATCATTTATATTATTGTGCTAGTCACCATTTATTGTGATTCTAAATTAGATTTAAGGGAAAAGTGGTCTTCATAGCAGGTAAGGTGAACTCTAATTCAGGCCTGGTCAACCCAAATTGTTTCGCGGCCACTTTGACAAACTAAAATTTTCCGCGGGCCACACATAAAATAAATAAAAATATTTAAAAATAGAAAATAAAATGTAATAAACATTATATTAAATACATACCTTAATGAGATTGGCTTTTCTTTGTGATGGCTGATTTTTGTAAACATCTACTTCAATATTAGTGGTTGCACACCTTAATTAAGTTTCCAGATTTTCATCTGTCATTGAAGCTAGAGATTTACTTTTATTGAATTTCATTTTTGAAAAAAATGTTTCACAAACGTATGTAGATCAAAAGGCGTTCACAATATTTTGTGCAAAAAGTCTCAATTTGGGATACTTTTCCACCGTCTGTGTTGCACCGTAGATCAATTACGTCCATCTGCAGAGTTTCCAGGACAGTAGAAACGTCATCGTGGAATGTAGAACAAAATATTCCCAACACTTTATCATATTTTGAGAGTTCTGCAAAACAACAATCAAATGCTGATTTAAGATTTTTATTTCATCGGCGTACTTTGAGAAATCCCTTGGATGATCACTTTTAAGTTGTTTAACAATGAAAAATGCTAAGCATTGTTATTTCTCAGTTGACATTCGAACAACAATAATTTCATTTGTAATGCTTTGATGTGATTACATGCATTGGTAACTACATTATTTGGCGCCTGCAACCCCGTGTTGATTTGGTTAATTTTGTCCGTTATGTCTACCAAAAAACGTAAGTTCAACAACAACTTTTCATCAATTAATTCAGAAACTGGTGCTTTCTCCTCATTCATAAAAATTTCAATTTCTTCCCATAACTCAATAAAGTTGTTTTAAACATTTCTTGGGGCTCAGCCATCTTACATAGGTAAAATACAATATGTCAGCCTATTCAGAACATGATTCATTCAGAAATTCCTTGAACTGGTGATGCTGAAGTGCATGCGATCGAATGTAATTTATTGTTTTTTATAACCACATCTATGACATGGTTCATAGACAACACTTGTGCGCATAAATTTTGCTGATGAATCAAACACTATGATGAACACATCACTGGTTTTAATGTTTCTCGCCTCCAACTCGTTCACAAACAACTTTACAGCTCCTTTATTTTTCCCTATCTTACCCGGTGCTCCATCAGCTGTTAATCCAGAATGCACACTGTTGTCAGACAAACACTTTTTTATGACTTGTATAACATTCACTCTTAGTGGTGTTTTTCAGACTTAGAAGGTTTAACATTTCTTATTTCAGCTGGAAAGAATTGTTAACCCCACAAATAAATACTGCAAGTTGAGACGTGTTTGAAATATCCGTACTTTCGTCGAACGCTAAAGAATAAGCTTTAAATTCTTGAATCCGCTCTCGCAAAGTCACCACTATTTCAGCTGAAATATCACAAATTTGATGACATATTATTTGATGTGATAAACTTATGTTTATCAAGCATAACATCTTTTATCATGGCTTCCAAACACTCTTCCCCCAATTACCCATCCGAAAATGTCTTCATTTTCTTTCCAATTAACAATACGACAGAATAGCTTGCTCTGACAATGTTAGGTGATTGTTGTAATGATGAACCAAACAGTGTTTGCTGAGCTTTTAATTCAGATCTAAGAGCAGCCAACTTACATTTTTTAATTCCTTTATTAAATTTCACAAAATCACAATTTTTGTTTCATAATGGTTTTTAACATTGTATTCTTTGAATACAGAAACTGTCTCTCTGCATATTAAACATGTTAATTTGGAGCTCTGCACTATAATCGTCGCTGAACTGCCTGTTTTCTTATGTGACCTTTTTTTAAATTCATTGTGAAATGTAAAAGATAAATTTACTAATAATATTATAATACAATATAAACTTAATAAGAACCATTTGAATCTACACTGCTTGATTATTTAAACCTATTTAACCTACCCCTTCAACTGGGGCTACTTTGCAAATTAAAAACAAATCCTTGCCTTTTTACCATCTTTTATTCCGCAATTATGAAATTAATTCCAGGTGTGCAGTCTGACTAGTACTATTTTATGGTAGTATTAAAAAGAGTGTCATTATTTAACAAAATAAATTAGAAAGGTGGTGTTCAAAGATATAGTAACACTACCAAATCCAACGTAAGGGTAGGCTAACTACTTGCAGAGGCTTCTTTAGTACATGCATTTTTGTTGTTGTAAAAAGGTTATTTTCAATACTCTTGATACTTTGCAAGCTTGATGCATATAAAATATGTTGGTGAATATAAATATATAAGATAGACTTTCAAAAAGTATACAAAAGTGATTTTTTAAGTTTGTACAAAGTAGTCCAGCAGTTCAAAGTAATCTGACAAGTACTTGAGAATATACAAAAAAGGTGTAGGGGAGGAAAAGACACAGAAATAAGACAGCCTCGGATATGCGCCAATAACAATGAGTAGAGGACTATTGTTAGCAAAAGAGCTACCCCTCCTTTACCTTTATGACCCTTTCTCTCGCTCTTGAGGTTTTCCTCGACTCAAAAGTGGTTTGAAGAAGAAAAGGCAGGGTGGAGATTCGGGGAAGTACAGCTTATATAAAATTATATTTCTAGTTATTTATCTTGCCTAGCGCAGTTCACGAAAGAATTCTTACTGATGTTGTCAGTAGTATAAAATAATCAGGGGGGCCGCAGATTGGCCAGGCTTGCCCTAATCCCTCACAAAACCTTAAAACAGATCTTATTTTTCATAATTACAAAGAGTATAGTATGATATATTGAAACATTACTTACTTTGTTAGTCACACAAATGATTGTGAATCCAAAGAGATTGTTCCTACGTGAATAAATGGAGAGTCCTGTACTTGTAACCAATCCACGGTAATAATCCCATGTCCCATAATAGGACTGATGTAAGGGACTCCCATTTGCAATACGGTACACTTCGGTAAGCTGGAATATTCCTTTATTGTTGCATTGTGCTACAAGGAACTCACAGTCGAATGGTACATATATTTGATTGAAGAATGTTGGTATTGTTGTGGATGAGTCCATCATGAGCAACCATATTGGACAACTTATACTCACTTTTGATGTTACCTTCACAGGAGAGAAGAAAATGGTGTTATAGTATACTTGGGAGATTTTTTGGTTATTTTTTTATAGGAGCTTACTTTTTTTTTAAATACAGAGTTATGTTAATTTTAATTTATTTTGTGTTCGCCCAATATAATTTACATACAGTTTTTATAAACATTTAATTTACTATATTATTATTATTAGCACCGCGTCTTACTACCCGTTAGGGTTATACACACTTACGCTAATGTGTAATGGTAGGGTGATTGTGAGATAGAAATGGAAGACCTACAGTTTAACGTGGGATCCGAACCACGGTGGAGGCCTGGCATTCCCTATATTCACAAGATGTCTTGTCAGAGGTGAATAAATTACTATACTTTTAGTGTTTTAATATAAAGAAACAATATAATTAAGTTATACATAAATTGTGTCAAATGCTTTCAAAAACAAAATTAAATTTTAAATTAAAATATCTTTAATACTAAATTAATAAATAAAAAACTGATACATTTACAGAAAGTAATTGTCTTCACTTTTTCAAGAACTATATAGTTTTGTTATACAGTAAACTCCTGAATTTCCGCAGACGGATTATCTGCTTTGTGGCTTGACCACAGCATCACCAACAGCAGGGACTGATTGTTGTACTCAATAAATACCTAGGGAAGAGATAATGGTCAGAGACAGATGTTCATGCAGGGAGAACTGCATTCTAATGGACTCGTACATAACCTGCTTAGTTATCTGAAACAGGATGATAACACGCTTATATCTGACAAGCTGATGTTATGGGAAAAAACAGTGGGATAAGAAAAAGGAAGCAGCTGCAATGAATCAGAAGATTAATACAGATGTTTTTAAGCAACATGTCTCTCCATTACCACGAACAATAGGTTGTTAACTGTATTTTATTGTGTTATATTGGCTTACCTGTGCTACTCTCAGCTGTGTTCTGGTCCCGCTATCCAATACAACATACAATGATCGGTTTTGTTTGTATTTTAAAATGGCTTCCTCTAATGTCATGACGAGTGTAGCTATTTGATTGCTAGACAGCATTCTTTGAATTTCTATGAGGATCTTGATAGACTTGAGGCCTTTGCTGGTTTTTAATTCTGTATCATAAATCAAGGAAGGCAAATTATTTAAACTCCCCTTGTGAACCGTATTAAATTACTCTACATATTTAATGAGCTAGACGACAGCTCAGTAACATTGGCGCGCAGGCCCAAGAAAACTGCTGTTGTGAGGGGACCCATCTTAGTGTCCGGACACAACAACCCCCAGGGGAGATTAGGAGGTGAAAGGGCTCTTATGTTTAATTCCTTGGCAATATTTTTGAATATTTAATGCTACAAAAATCTATTTAGGTGGGATTTTATTAATTTTCTTCTTTAAATGTTTTCCTCTACAAGCAACATCAAATTTCTTCCAAGTGTTACAACTGCGACTCCTCAACCTCAAGGATGGATGTCACTGGATATTCATCATTGGTGGTTCCAGTTACATAGCACACAGCTAATTCACTCCAACAACTTATCTCAGTCTTTCTTCTTATCCTAGAGTCCCTAACTTGGTTCCTGGCAGAAATAAAAATTCTCACCTGTTCTCATTCATAATGTTATATGTTACAATGTTGGGAATATTCCCCAGAAAATATCTCTCTCACCCGATCTAGTGCAACTTCTTGCCCCTACTGACTCATTAATACACTCATGCAAATGAAAGAAACTATAATGTTTTTACAGAATTCATTTAGAAACCATACAAAATAGTACTGCTGACACTTGAGTATTCTCTAAATATAACATTAGGAGGATACAGGGGAAAAAAGGGGAGTCACATTACAGACATCTTCATCTCAAACCCTATTAAGACTCCAGCAAATAATTTTATTTTTCAATTAATTTAAATACTAGTCAGACCTTGTTTAACTACAATCTAAAGTGCATTAGAAAGGTCTCATGGTTGTTTAACAGACGGCGGCACTAACATAATTCAAGTTAAAATTTGACTTTTCCTTTTCACTCGTCATAAATGGTTAATACATGTAGAGTCTCATTGATATTTGCACATTGCAGACCAATCCAATACACTGAAATTTAACTATAAAACTTGCTATATTCAGCGTTTCAGTCTGACATATATTTTACACAATCAAATTGGAATACATTTGTACTAAACAAACTTACCTGAATCAATGTCTGGGCTGTGAAGTAAAATTACACTTTCGGTATGAAAACGTTGTGCTACAGCAATCACCAACTGTGCTTTATTTTTATGGTGAAGAGTAAATGCGCTTAGGATAGCTAAATTAAAAATAAAGAAAATGCCCGTACCAAAAAAAGTTTTTCTAGACATTTTTTTTTTCAAATACTAAATAATTTTAATTTGTTACTTAATGGGCTGTTTTTAAATTTAAACTACAAGAAATGGATTCATATATTTTTCCGTTGTAACAACAACAAAAATCTATAAAATGTTTAATATGACTAATTTAAATAGGGTTCCTTTTTTCATATTTCCTGTACAAGTATTTGTGTATAGCCAAACAACATTACTGGTATTCTTTATTGATCATTTATTAAATGAATACACAATAGATCCTTTCTCATATTGTAATAATGTGTTTGTACACCATTCACTCTCAAGATTTTGAAAATTATTAGTATAATATTAAATCAGACCAACTAAAATGTTGATAGCTTTACATTAGAAAGCAGTAAACTGATTTTTTATACTCTTAGCTTTTTAAATTGCCAATATTCAATTCATTGAAGTAATGACTGTTTTCAAATCCATACCACATATTTAACATACTGGGAAAATTTTCTAACACATTTATACAACTTATTGCTCATTCATAATAGGTAATGTTACTCTGAATAGTGACAGTGAATCAAGGTGATAAATTAATATTGATTATGTTGACCACTGGCTGTACACAAAGACTCACTTACTCATGTGTCAAAACTTTTCTATGAACCTAAACACTATCTCAGATGTCTTAACAAATTGTGACTTTGTCAGATTATCTTGTATCATGTTCTCATTTAAATACATTCTTAGTAGAACTAAATGCTTTTCGAATAATTTATCTTGCATTGAAATGTCTTAAATAATTTGAGTAGTAGGCTACATTGAATATACTCCATTAATTGTAAAACTTTCTATAAATGAGTTGCTGCTAAAACCAAACCCACCGTTTGTATATGAATACATAATATATGAGTTATGTTGCTCTTGATTGAGTTTGCTTGGACATTTTCTTTATTATTAATCATATAAACATTAATCCCCTTTCTCCATGTGTTGATTAGTTTGACCATGATTGTCTTTTGGATGCTACCATAATGAATTATATTAATCAATATTTACTTCCTGAATAGTTGGTTTAGTTTTACATGTAGTTTCTGAAAACAATATTTCATCAGCATACAACTTAATCCAAGAACATCACACCTGGTATAAACATCTGAATTTAAAACCTACAAAGATATTGCTTGGAATCAAACCAGGACCTCTTTTATTATATTCTTGACCTCTATAATAATGCAGGAAGTTTTTAACTTTGTCTTTATTTGTTGAATATAATTCCATTTCTATTCAGGTCACTTATAAATACAGGTATTTACTTTATCACTGTCACATTCTTAATATTATAACTACAAACATTATCATCACGATTATTAACATAACGATTGCTTAATTCTGTGGCTCGGTTAAGGTTATTGAGCACAGGCTTAGATGTTCTCTGTTAAATTCTTGGAACTTCTGACAAATATATTTACTACAAGTGTAAGGTGCTAGACAATTTAGTATCTAGGTGTAATGTGCAGTGCAGTAAATCAAAATCATTTCCAGCATTATACGTTTTGTTTTATTACTACTATTAACTGTAATATGTGTTATCATATTTCTAATAACTGCCTTGTGTTATACATAGAGGCCTAAACTTTTTGGTAGATAAAAGTGAGCCAAAATGTTGAAATAAATGTTGAAGAGCAATGATAAAAATTCTGAAGTGATAAAAAAAATTGTTCGGATATATAATTTTGGTATAGTTAATATTATAAAATATATTTTGTGTTTAGATCTTACAACATTTCCTTTATTAATATTCTTTAAGAGTAGATATTAAATGACACTACCTTAAATAAATATTTCAGATAGGCCTAGTAGCCTTGAATGTATTCCAAATTTGTTTTAGGCCTAAAATCCATGTTTAAAAAAATTATCTTTTCTAGACGATCCAAAAATGTTCCATTTTAACTTTTTCATATTGACTACTATCTTAATTTCACGAATTCTAATGTATTATTTAACCTGAAAAAACACATTGTGTTAACTAATTTATAGGGTATACATAAATTATAACAATGAAAATTTATATTTAAATATTCACCATTAACTGTAAAGATTTATTGCTTAAAAATAGAAAAATATCATTCTATCTGCAGAATTAAATATTCACTAATTGTTTTAACTTTGAACAAATAAGTGACTTCACAAACGAGCAAATATTTTTATCAACTTAACAAGTTTATTAGTTTAAAATGTTGAAATTTGTGAATTAAATGTAAAATATATTGAGATTCGTGATAAAATCATTAAACATCAAAGTTTGTTAAAATTCATGGCATAAAAATGATTAAAAAATTCCAAAGTTAAAAAAAGTTGGTTGAAACTTAAAATCACACTTTAAATGCATTTAAAAAAAATTTAATTTTTGTGATCGTGAAAAGTTAAGGTCTCTAGTTATACATAATCTCTGGTTAGATAAAAGAAAAGCCTTAACATCACCAGATGAATAAAGGTCATTATTATTATTATTATCACTATCGCTGCTACTAATTAATGATATGTTAAACCTAAGTGATAGGATAATGCCAGCAGCTGACAATGTTGGAGGATTGGATGGGCTGTGCTCTGCAGCTGGCTGAGGAAGCATTGCAGGCCGGGGAGGTGCCCGTGGGCTGCGTCTTTATACACCAGGGGGCTGTAATTGCACAGGGTCGTAACTCTGTGAACGAGACTCGCAACGCCACCAGACATGCGGAGATGAACTGTGTGGATCAGGTGTTGGAGTGGTGCACACACACAAAGCAGGACTACAGGTAATCTATAATACAATTTTATAATACTATCACTAATTTTATAGGTCTTGATAAGTGGAGAGTGGACCAGAACCACTTTATAACATTTTTATAGAAAGCCTGTTCTTCATGGAACAAGGTTGTTTGGGACACAGTTTATACCTGACAAAGAGATGGCAATGTAATCTGCAAATTAAGGAGGCTAATGGTGTGTTAACGACATTGCATCATTAATTAGAATGGTGTTCACTGACATGAAGCTGTAATGAATCATCTTAAAAGGAACAAAAGGCACTGTAATATTTCGGAATGACAATGTGTTGCAAGAAACAGGTCTAGAGTTTCTGGGAGAGAATATACCAGTATCCCTGCATTAACTGCGCCTATTGAGGAACGAAGATAAAACATCCATCTCCATCGTTTGGCGACATTTTATGATGATACACATTTCTGAGTAACACTTATGATAGATTATTTCCAGGAATATTGTTTCACATAATTATAACCATTGAGGTTTACTTCATATTTATGTATACTATTTATTTTCTTAGAACCTATCTGTTACCAAATATTTCTTTGTACTTTTAAAGTTGACATTACCATACTACTTGCCTACTTGCCAAACCAATGCAGAGTGGAGTGAGAGAGGCTCTCCAGCTCCTAATATCAGACCACATTTAATTTTTTCTGTGATTCCCCCATTTCTATGATGTTGAGGGTGACCTGGCGGTCTAGGGGTAAGCGGTCAGACTTCTGTGCTGGCGGCCAGGGTTCAATCCTCGGTCCCGGCACAGATTTGTCTGATTACCAAAACCTTCCTTCACCTCTGACAAGACATCTTGTGAATGTGGGGAATGCCAGGCCTCCACTGTGGTTCGGATTCCACGTTAAACTGTAGGTCCTCCATTTCATCTCACAATCACCCTACTATTACACATTAGCGTAAGTGCGTATAACCCGAACGGGTAGTAAGACGCGGTGCTAACAATAATAAGATGTTGAACCAAAAAATAAAAGAGATCTTGATTGGCTGAAGTTATAAAAACTAACTTTAATATGAAAAGATGTAATTCTTATTATATTTAAATTTACTTTAGAAACTACCTTATAGGCTAAAACTAGAGACATGCAAAAGTTGAGGTTATTTTTAGGGGAAAAGTGGTGTTATTTTTCTCAAAAAACATTGTATGCTGAAAGCAATATTATTTACATAAATATGAGTGGAATTAGTATTCATTAAAAATTCTAGGACAAAACAACATTTTTAGTTCATATTGTGTATTTATCTGTTTATTAACATATTCAGAGAAAGATCAAATATAAATACGCACAAAATATTTCACGCATAGTAATATCAAACTTGAAATCTCAATATCATTAGTCTTTACTTTTGAGTTCTACAAATAGCAATATCGAAATAATCGATTATCAACTTAGATTTAGACCAAACAATAATAACATCGAAACATGTCATAGAAGACTAAACTACTATCAAATAAAGAGAAGGGAATAAAAATTAAGAAGATATAATTTTGCCAAACATGACCGCCTGTAGCAAGGTCCATATTTATTAATATTTTTTCTTTGACCTAGCGTGAAATCTTTTAAAGGCTGTAAATAAAGAATCGATCTATCAAAATTTAAGTAGCATAATGTGTAAAAGTATAAATCGTGATTTTTAACGCTAGCCTCATATAAAAAAAAGCTTAAATGTCCTGTAAACACTCATTTTCCCTGTGATCCATTTTATACCCATACAATTAGTAAAAACAGATACTAATTACCAATCTTATAAACAGCAGCCCTGTAAAGTGCTATCACCAGTGTTACCGCGTTTAAAATTATATTGCATGATGTGGTATTCGCCAAATTACAAAGAAATTGTGTTTATTTAGAAAAAAAATCTTAAATTCATGTTATTCTTGTAAAAGCAGTAGCTAGAAGTTGTGTAAAAATTTGTTCTATCCCAAATGTGAATTTTGCATGGCCCTAGCTAAAACATATTAAAATAAATAATTGATTAAAATGTTACTAATAATAAAGATATAACTCAAATTTCAAATATAGTACTGAAAATAATATCCTTCAATATTGCTTGGTCATCCATGGATAAAGTATGAAAGGAAATTTACGTATGGTTCTTTAAGTATAAAAGATTAACAAAAACATATACTTCTTCCATGACTTTTAAATAACGTAGGGGCTCAAAACAGGGCCATTACAAGAAACAATGTATTCTTTGTATTGGGTGTTAGAAATGTTGGAAATGAAGTATGTAGGAAAAGACCCCAAGGGAGGTGCAGATAGCAGAAGGTGTTCAATTGAGAGGAGAAGAATGGTAGAAGGATAGAGGAAGATGGAGGCATTTACTAAACTGACCTGGCCACAGGCTGGAAACAGATGATGACAAAGTAATGTTTAATTACTGGGTTATTGTATTAAATCATAATGTAATACCGCCCTTAGTCTTTCCAAAAGAATAAGGCTGGCGCACAACATAAATTAACCATAAAAAAAAGGAAACAATAATTGCAGAGGAGCTGATAGGATAATAACGAAAAACGAATAGGCCGTACTCAGGTCTATTCACTTTCTGTTTCTCTGAACTCACACTTCAACTATTTTAATATATATATAACGGGGGCAAGCGAAGGATATATCATACAAGTTTGATAAAAAGAAATATGTCAAAGATAACATTTTATTTTTATTGATGATGAAATAAATATTGAACAGTATGTGTGTAATATGAAGCTATGACAAAACAAGAGTTGCGGGAACTTTCAGTAACCATGAATTGGTTACAATTCAATGTAATATATAAGATTACTCCAAAGGCTAGTAAAAAATATAATCTCCTCCATAACAATATACAACTTTTGGTACCGTAGGGGCTATACTTTTCTAATACCTTGTTCATGAAACCATACAATATTTTCCTGCCACGCAGGTAATAACATTCCTTACACAACAATAAACTTTCCCTGCCGTATGGGCAATAAGCTACAAGCATTTACTTTGACAACAATATAATATTTTCCTGCCACGCAGGTAATAACATTTCTTACGCAACAATAAACTTTCCCTGCCGTATGGGCAATAAGCTACAAGCATTTACTTTGACAACAATATAATATATTTCTGCCACGCAGATAATAACATTTCTCTGCCGCATGGGCAATAAACGTCTAATCTCTCAAAACTGATTTGTAAACAGATAGTCGTGACATCACACGAACCCTTATGGGGGGGGGGGGCTTCATGTCGAAGTAAATAAATAGAAGATTTCAGGCTATAAAGTTTTATGAACTATGAATATTAACTCGCCAAAAGGAATTTCTATGTACATTTAGCCGAAAAGGAATTTAGTACCTTCCTAAACCATCCTGGACACCTAGGTGTGTCCGAGGACACGATCCTGACCAGAGTGCCGTACATTTTGAATTACACCATTATATACGCTCATACTAGCTCAGAAAGGGGGAAGAGGGGTAAACAAAAACAACGGCCAACATTCAACAATGAAGAGAGGGAGGGGATAGGCAGATGACGGGAAAACACCCGAGGAGCTGGTAGATCATTCTAGGCCACATGTTCCAACATAACACCACAGTCTTGCGTACGTGCACCACACATTTCCCACCACGCCTCGAGATACAGCACTGTTCAGTCTTGCATGATATTTCCTCTTTTAGTTGCTCGGTCAATTTCATATAGGCATGTTGTTGTGGTCTCGTGCGGGGAGGACATAGAGAGTTGAAGCAGCTGAATGGGGCCTAAGGTGAGTTTACTTGCTTAATTCTTCGTATGATTTTGTAGCTTATTTCCAATAAATGCTACAATAATAATATTGTTTTTACTGCCAAGGTGACTGTATACTCCAGGTCAGCATTAAAAAATGACTAATATTCAGTGTACTGTGAAGGTACAACGTTGTAACTTACAAGCTTGCAACGTTCCAGGGAATGGGAACATAAAACCTTTCAATATAATAGCATTCATTGTAAATGATATTTTTAAATAATGAAAATAATTCCTAAAGAGAGTTTAAGCACAATCAGCCTTTCCTGGTTAACAATTAATAATAAAAACTTTTTTGTTGGTTCCTGTAAGATTATAAAAGTATAAATTTCAACATTGTTCCGGCCAACTTTTCAAGATCACATGATCTGACATATGAGTACTAGAAAGTAGATTCAGTAACTTTTTTATCTGTCATATGAGGTTTTTCCAACCGTCTTTGTGGTCTAGTGGTCAGAGTTCCTGGTTATTGGCCAGGAGGTCCATGTTCAACTCCCGGTGCTACAATATTTTCTGTGAAACACTGGGTCTGTAACGGGGTCAACTCAGTCTCACGTGGACAATTAATGAGGAACGGCTCTGGTCTAGAAACAGATTAGCGGCCAGAGGGTTTGTTGTGCTGAACACGACACCTTTTATGCACATAAGTTGGCATTGTCTTTGCTAACAGATGATTTCCACTTGCTCATTATGGCTTGATTGCAGACTGACATCATGGATATATTTTTAAGGTTCCTCCTTTTGTCACTCTCCCAAAACAAGCAAATATATGTTTCTACATACCAGGTTAATTTGGGTTAAAGTAACAAAAAAACTATTAACAACATACCTGCCTTGGTAGCGTAGTTAGCTAATGCTCTAGTTTCGTGTTGAGCTAGACTACTGAGGATGATAATATCAAGGTTCCAATCTCGCTCGAGTGAAATAGGGGTGGGGGCTTCCTAAATGGTTTTCCACTCTTGCTCCATGCAAATGCGCATTCACTTCTTTTATATACAACCTTCCCAATTCCTAATTCATTAGCATAATTAGTGCTTAAGCACATGAGCCGAATGAGTAGTAGGACGAGGTTCTAAATAAATAGAAATCTAAAAATAATTATTTTGTTAAGATGTAGAAAATAGGTATAAGACATAAACATATTATTTTGTATTATTTTAAAATTAAGAATGTGTCTGAGTCATTTTCTGGCATTTTGAGTTTAATTTGCTTTTGCAATAAGAGATCGATCACATGTTAATAATTGGGTCAGCTGTAAGTTTGTGTTTATTGTACTAATACATGTGTGCAATCTAGTATATTCAGACCAACCATTTCACATTATATGATTGAAATATATATATATATATATATATATACACACACATATATTTAAAAAGTTGTGTTTTAAACTGTTATTGCATTGGTACCTACAAATGAACAAATGTAAAATGTAATTATTATTTGTTTAGTTTATAGTAATTTTTAAATTAGCTCTCTCTTACTGTTGTGAAAATCTTGACCCTAAAACCTTTTAGGTAAACTTTTATTACATGTGAAATCCTATTTCATCATTGTCCTGGCTAGCCAGGGCCAGCATAATGAAATACCAGGACATTCACCTCACTTCTTGATTTAAATTCTTTATAGTTATTAGAAGAAAAGAAATTGAAAGTGCTCACAAACAAAGTGGTCCAAAAAGGGGTGAGTCTACTTGAGAGTGGAGGAGGTTACATATCCCGTACTCATCACATGAGTTTGCTAGGATAATCAAGTCTCGCAGATTACATTGTCCAAAACATGCAGCACAAATGGCAGAGTTTAGAACAGTGTTCAGGGTATTGCCTGGTAAACCCAATGGGAAGAGACCTTGACGTAGATGGGAGGATAACGTTAGAATGGACCTGAAACAGATAGGGTGTAATCAGGTGGACTGGATAAAACTTTGCTCAAGATAGGGATAGGTGGGGTATTTTTTGTTTGATAAATAACTTTTGAGTTCTTAATAGCGTAGAGTAAGTAAGTATACCTTATTTTTGTAGGAATAACAGTTTTAGAAAATAAAAACTTAATTTTTTAGGTCAGCATTGATAGCTTTTTACTTGATTATTGATGGTATTTTATAGGTATTGATTAGTTTGGCCAATTGCATTTTTTTACAAATCTCAAATCTACCTTCAAATCTGAATTCAAATCTTGCAAAAAATGAACATAAGCGTAAAAATAAATATAATAGAACAATAAAAAATACAAATATTAACTAAATGTTAATTCATTCTAATAATCCATTCATTACAACATTCACACATTCATTTAAATAAATTACTTGTCTGGGGGCTGGTTTATAAGTTCATACTGTAATTATTATAATTTGGTTCTGAACCACCAATAAGTACTAGTATTAAAGCTATAAAACAAATTTTCCTTTACAAAAACTGGTTTCTAGGGGATCTAAGTCTCGAATTTGAAATTTTCCCAACTCATTAAATCCCAAATATTCTTAAGGAATCGAGGGATTTGAAGAATTCGAGAGTCCCATCCCTACTATTAATAATATATATCAAGAGTTAAAGATGTAAATCACATGACTTGACGTATGAAAACATGAAAGTTCTACTAGCGTTTGTGCCTGTTTTTTACTGTTCTTCCTACTAGAATATTTCTGTAGTTAAGTAATTATTATTATTTTTGATACATTGCCAAAAAAGTTTATGGGCAAAGGCAGTAGAGCATCGATAAGACATCGAATCCTTAGAAAAAGATAAAAACAAAGGTCATTTCTTGGTCATATGACCACACACTTCTCTTATCAATAAAATTTCACCACTAAAACTAAAGCAACACCAAAAACTATATTAAGTGTGCGCGATAGTCGAGCTCCTCTTCGCTTGTGGTTGCTTCAAATTAATGAAGTAGTATCAATTTTAAATTCCTAGCTTTTGACAATCCCATAATATTTTATTAATTTTTTAATAGTTAATATATCAAAATTGTAGCTACAAGGTATAAATTTAACTCTTTTGAATTTTAAACTACATTATATTCTTTAGTTTGTTTCTATTTTAAATGAAAACACTATGAGCTACCAAATATATCACAATAGTCATATCCTAAAAAGATCGACAACACACTATTTTGTTTTGCAAAAATTTGCCAGCTAGTAGTTTGACTTTTTTTAAATATTATATTCCATGGAAGATTTTTATTTACAGCTTAGTTCTTAGACCGCTCGGCCACTTTTCCGTACTATTTTACGTGACCTGCAACTTTTTAACCGTTAAAACTTTCTGGATATATTTTCTAAGAAGGTCGAGATAAGAAAGGTAGAATCTATTAATATTCAGTTTACACACATTTGCATGAATAAACAGTGAAAGCCCTATTTAAGAATAAAGCATCTACGTATAAACTGCCGGGATTCAAATCGTCACTGGCAAACCGGACAAGACTAGGTTGAAGCCTTTTCTGGATTGCCCACCTATTAGAGTTGAATAAAATAAATTGATATATTCCTGACATTCTTCAAAACATTTAGGATGCAGAAGACAAACTTTCGCGAATGTTTCTTTCAGGTTTTCTTATTTGTATTCCCACCTTCCCAGTTCAATCTTTTTGGATGTGTTGGAGAGTAAGTATACCGTGATTTTGGTTAGAAGAACAGTTTAGAAAATACAAACATATTTATTCACAGTCAACATTGATAACATTTTACTATATTATTTGAGTCATTCAATAGGTTTTAATAATATCTATCAACGGCGACAGCTGAAGATAACATGACTTGGTGAATGAATATATTAAAATTGATTTAGTAGCTTTATTAACTATTATTTTTATTTTATTTATTTAGCACCACGTCTTACTATCCGTTCGGCTTATACGCTTAAGTACTAATTACACTAATGGATTAGGAATTGGGAGTGTTATTTTATATTAAGTGAACCCGCATTTGCATGGAGGGAGAGTGGAAAACCACTTAGGAACCCCCCTCCCTTTCCCCCCAGTTCACCCGACCGAGATTCGAACCTCGATCTCCCCGTCCTCAGCAGTTGAGCTAAACACGACAAGCACGTTAGCCAACTACGCTACCGAGGCGGGTTTTATTAACTAACTTCTATACTCCATTCACGATAGGAATTACTCTCTGAAAGGTCTTTTTTCCTACCAATATCTGACTATATACTATATTTCTGGTAGGGAAAAAGGCCTTTCAGAAAACAATTCCTATGCTGAAAAGACTTTACTATTCTTCCTACCAAAATCATACTATAATAACCTGTACTGCCCTTGGACTAGGAAACTAGACAATTTACTTTGCTTCCAGAAGAGGATGAGAGATCACAATACAGACCTTTCATTGAACGTTGGGTAACGAACACCGGCTTCTCGGTCCCAACTCCCAAAGCAAACACACTTGGCCACACATATCTCTGTTGACCGCTAGATATAGTCATATTGTAATAGGAAGAACCATATTGTGTCAACATGTAAAGTGTTCTGCAGTTGTCACGTTTACATAGTCTTAATCTCAACAGCTGCTGAAAGAAAAAGAAATGTATTTTTGATAATGTTGTCCTTCCTACATTTTATAACTTTTAAAAGGCTCTTCTTATGGCGATCCATCTACAGTCCAATTGTCATATAAAGGGTATTTGAGTTAGAAAATAAATTTTTTCTGCCATTTTACTATATTCTTAGCGTTATTTTATAGTTATTCACAGTTAGTGACAGCTGTAGATTATACGGCTTGACTTATCAATATCTAGTATCATTTCTAGTTGACAGATAAGTTAGGCCCTTTCTATTGAAATTAGTCTGTAGTTAAAGATGTTTCTAGCCCATACTTGCAATGCCATAGCTTAGTGGCATTAAAAAGAGGTATGTTTTGGTATCAGTTCTGAATAACTAGCATATACACATGATAAACCAAAATTCATGTTATTTCACTTTTGAATTTAAATTTTATAAATTTATTTTGCATCTAGTTTTAATTTTTATGTAGAAACAAAAACCTCACAGTTCCGTGCCAGTGGACACGCAGGCAAAATATCAAACTCATCTAGTCAGGTTTGCAACTGACGGGGAGGAGGTTCAAACTACAGCTGGGTGAACTAAGAGTGGGGTTTTATGAGTGGTTTCTCTCTTCCTCCATGCAAATGAAGTAACATTTTGTCTCAATTCCATCTTTCTCAACACTATCCCATTAGTGTAAATTAACGCCTATAGCCCAGATGAGTAGTAAGAGTACATTGGTCGGATTCACGGCGTTTCTTTAAATGACTCTTATGGACAAACCGTAACATATTATATGGGTAAGTTTTAATTTTGGTATCTTGTAGTCATTGGCAGGAACCTTATTCTGAAATAAAGAATTAATCCGTTGTATATATATTATTTTTAACTTACAAGTGGTGCACGCACCGTGGTAAAGTGTTTATGTAGTTTGTTCACAATGTTTTGGGTACAGTAAGACACTAGGAAGGCACTTTTGAAAAATACAAACATCATAAAGTGTCAGATTTCTGTGCTGGGGGTCCGGGGTTCAATCCTCGGTCCCGACACATATTTATCTGATTGCCAAACCCTTCTTCACCTCTGACAAGACGTGTATTAATCACAACTTGTGAATGTGAGGAATGCCAGGCCTCCACCGTGGTTCGGATTCCACGTTAAATGTAGGTCCTCCATTTCATCTCACAATCACCCTACTATGCACATTAGCGTAAGTGTGTGTAACCCGAATGGGTAGTAAGACGCGGCGCTAATAATAATACATTTTTGTAGCTCGAACTTACCACACCAGAGAGCGAACTGTAGTTTTTTCCAAAGGAACGCTTGGGCCAACTTCCATCTGCTACAACGGTGAGGATTGGTGTTCCATTCCGGTCAACCTCCCCATGTCGAACAGTTATTTTTGCTTTCTCTTCCGCAGATTTGGCCATTTCCGCTAGCGCAGATTTTTCAAACCCATCAAAAACACTATTTTGGTAGTTTGAATATGTCGTTGCAGCTAATGTAGGTATATTCATAGCTGAAGTGATTTCTGAAAGTTGTGCATACCCAGCACCTGCAGAAATAGCTCCTGCAATGGCTGCAGTATTTATGTCCATGACCTGTTCATTTCGAGGCTCGGTCTCAACCTGGCACTCAATATTACACATTGGACATTTAAAAATAAGTACGCTTTTATAGCCGCGCCTCTTTTCACGAACTACAAACATGTTGCTAAGATTACAGCCAATCGAACCATGATCATTTAATTCTTGCATTTTCACTATGAAATGTGTTATGTCCACTATTCGCCGGCCTGTGGTTTGATGCACATGCTCTATTTGCTGAGAACAGGATGTATGATCTTCATTGGCTGCACTATCAGTTTTATCTTCCCTGTGCCAATTATCATCTCTTTCTTTGGGAGGAGCGACACACTCGACTAAATCACTTTTGTTATGTCCAACACTATTTTTTACTTGATCAATTTGACCAGAAACTTGAACCTCCTCAGCTGTTTCAAATTCTTCAATTGTTTCATTTGGAATGGACGATACTGTGGTTTCTTCCGATCTGAAAAATGTTCAACTAAATATAATATAAATATAATTTTATGTTTTGGAAAATTTTCAATTATTTGTTTCTGGGGAAAAAATCCAGCTATTTTAAAGAGTTCAAAATAAATTAATTACAGCTATTCCAGTTCTCTCCTCAAAATCACATATCGACTACAGCGCTTGGTGGTTGAAAGTGTCACTTACGTTGGGTCTGCTCTAGGCCAGATATAAAAATACATTGAAAGGAACGAAATAAAGTAAAAAACAGATATACATTTTATTACTGGCTCATGGTATTATTTATGTATATTGAGCAAAATATTTATATCACTTATTGGCCCTACTGCAAGTTGTTGTTCCTTGATACATAATACATTTTACTCCAGAAAATGTATTGTTAGACTTAGTTA
Source organism: Timema shepardi (assembly GCA_902151425.1). Taxonomy (NCBI): domain Eukaryota; kingdom Metazoa; phylum Arthropoda; class Insecta; order Phasmatodea; family Timematidae; genus Timema; species Timema shepardi. The sequence continues at coordinate 99,516 of CABFVX010002034.1, forward strand.
TAACATACTTAGCACCACGTCTTTTGGACCCCCCCCACCCCCTCACCCCAGTTCACCCGACCAAGATTCGAACTTCGATCTCCCCGTCCTCGGCAGTCTGCTCAACACTAGAGTAACCTTGATGCGTTTCTGCATTCCTTGATCCAGGTTATTCTACGCAACACGAAACAAGCGCATTAGCCAACTACGCCACCGAGGCGGGTTGACTTAGCTATGGTTTGTCTTTAGTACACCTCACAAAACAATCCCATAGAAGCTTATATATTTATTCATCTGCCACAAACTATCTCTCCAGAGTCATTAAGTCTGTTCGGATTAATTTTAATAATAACAATTTAAATACCCAGTTTTAGATTTTTGGCAACTTTTTGGACGCCGATTATTTTATCCCCTATATAAATTACTCGTGTCAATTTTCAAACAAATTTAAAATAATAATTTTTAAACCAAATTCAGGTTCAATTCCCCGACAAACAAATAAGTAAATAAATAAATACCACGAACACTTTGGATTGATAGAGCTGGTGTGGCTTTCCCACGATTATATACTTGTCTGGCCCACAAATGAACCAGAGTTATTTAAACCAATTTTGATTTTTAGCAAAAAGAATAGTAATTTTCATTTGTATTATGTAGCTATAATAATTAATAATGTCTTAGCCGTGCCTGTGGGCACACAAACTAAATGCTAGTCTCCTTTAGTCTGGTTTACCAGTGAGTGGGAGGTCGTAGATAACATCCCTGTCGGGTAAATTGAAAATGTTTTTCCTAAATAGTTTTCCACTCTCTCTTTGCAAAATATTTTAAAAAGTAATATAATTGGATTTGGTCTACCTCTAAAATTATTTCATCCAAACGACTGACTAATTTCCATAATTTATCAAATTGTTACTTATTTAAAATAATATCTGAATATTTCTAGACAGTAAAATATAAAATTACTTACTGTTTATTTTTACAGTAATTTCTAAGATTATCTGGTAAACGTCTTTTCTTCGCTTTTCTTGAAAGAAGTAAACGTTCTGATTGTTTACGGGTGAAGCGATATAGCTTTTTCCTTTGTTTTGGTGATCCAGTTTCTTTCCGCACTGTGGCTGAGTTTTCTCCAGCCATTATTATACTTAAGAGTTTTTTCTAAGAAGTATTTTACAGTAATGTATAACAATTATTTTTATAAACCAAAATACATAAACTATATAAATACTACTTTTACACTAGAACTATACATATATAGGCCCAAATTTTCACAAAATAATTTTTAGCCGCTCATATTCAACAAACATTTAGATTAATTTTTAATACAAACAATACTGATAAAACATTTTAAAAAAAGACCAAAAGCTACGAAAGCGCAATCTAATGTTAAAATATTTGACAGTTTAAATCAAAATACTAAGATAATCATTATTAATTGATAAAGCCTAGAAAAGTTAACTATTCTACAAGACACAACCAAACCAAGATATATTTATTCTTCAATGGATTTGAAAGGGCATGCTCAAAACTTCCAAGATGTGTCGGCAAGCATAGATCTGGTTAATGACCCAAGACCGGCCTTTAGAGGGTTGGGTGTAACAGGGTCCTGCTACCTGTCACCCGACAATGCTTAAAGAGAAAGTTGACAAACATCTGAGGGTTGGGTTTTGTGGAGGGGGTAGGCGATAGCAGAGTTCCTGGCAGGACAGGACATCGCTGAACTAATTTAAACAAATTTTGCCACAAAATTACGTAAGTTCTATGTAGTATTTTAATTTGAAAAAAATATGTCCCTTTATTTGAGCTAAAATTCATTGTATAGAAAAAAAATTGACCCTACTCACAACGTAGAAATAGAAAATTTTGCATCAATTTAATAAATTAATTAACATGATTTTTTATAATATCTTTCTATAGAAATAGAAATTTATTTGAACTACAAAATAAAAAATACCACGTACTCCTGCGTTATTTCATAATCCCGGAAAAATGTAGCAAAGTAAGGGTTATTTTGGCTCTTTTCTCAGCCCAACAGTCTTACCTTCATGCAGCCTTAAGTTATGCTTGAAATAGGTTCCATACTTGGATATTACACATAAACTTTGAGGTAAATAAGGCTTTAAATACACATTTTAATGATAGTATGTGTTCATTATATAAAATAGGTGCTACACTATAACTATTAAGATGAAAATTGAATGTGATTTTTATAAGATATTCTTAGGAGCAATGTTTTGAAAATCCAGATTGGAGTGTGTTTAAAAGTGAAAAACATATTAAAGGTTCTATCATGATTTCTCAATTTTAAAAATGATTAAATATTAAAACAAATACATAATTTATATTCCTTCTAAACTAGAGATTTTCTTTTAAGCATATTGATTATAGTTTAGTCATAATTTGGTTATTTGTTCAAGTTATATGAGACACATTGCCTTTATTGCAGTAGTCTAAAAATACCTCAGGGTAACATTTTTTTTTAAATGGTCCACTATGTTTTACCTTTTTTTTGGAACCCACTAACCGCCCACATCAAAGAATATGATAAAAATATCAACATTCATACTAACTTTACCAGTGAATTGGTTTTCCAAATCACAAAATGACTGTTGGTACTTATTTTGGTGCCCCACAGGAGTGTGTTTGCTGCGACAGAGGTGGTGGTGACTGTGGAACCTTGCATCATGTGCACCCCGGCACTTCACGACCTCCATGTAGCCCACATCACTTACGGCTGCCGCAACGATCGCTTTGGTGGCTGTGGTTCAGTTTTTGATACTTCATCTCTGTTTCCTGACCCCTGCCCTGTGGTCAGTGGGGTGAGAGCCGATGAAGCCATGCAACTACTCAAAGACTTCTACAAGGGGACCAATCCTAATGCTCCCGTGTCCAAAGTTAAAAAGGGGCGTAAACCTCCATTGCCTGATGTTACAGGAACTGAACAAAATTAGTGGCGTCACTTGAATTGCATGTCTTTAAATTATGCATTGTTCTCAAAGAATTATTTATAATTCATTTTAATGGATATTTTCTGTTGATAACATTTGATCAGTGGCACATCCAGATAAAGGGAATGAGGGGGG
>CABFVX010002034.1:102712-113673 GCA_902151425.1 Timema shepardi
GGTGTTATATACAGAACCTTTACTCCCCCAGAAACAAGCTGGCTTAGTAAAAAAAAAATCGTTGCCAGACTTAAACCTTGAAAATGAGGCAATGTGGAACCAATCTCCGAGCTGCCAACTTGTTATCCGAACCAAACACTGTATACTATAGACACCTGACTATCACGCCCCTTGTAACAAGCAGACAACAAGACTCATGATTAGGACCCCTAATTTTGAAACATGCGATTAGCGATTCGCTAGCGTATTTCCCTCATCTTGCACACAACCTCGCAAACCCCTAATTCGAAACGTCTTCGCTGTGAAAACTAACGTCACACAATCGAATAACAAGCAGATTCTACTCGCCATCCTCACACCGTACGAGACAGGCCTTGCCTATTAAGTAGAGCATAAAATAACAAAATGGATGCCATCCCCCTCTTCGGTTGCAGCTTTCAGAGAGTGATTTTGTTGAAATAAAACTACCACTGTACAAAATACGTTTACAGAAGAAAAAAACATGATTGCTTTGTACACTTATTCAATCCTTCAATAAAAATGTGTGTTTGGGTGAAAATATAATAATATATTTTAATTTTTTCAAATTTATTTAGCTGTCAATTTGGCTGTGTCTATAGTGATGCTTTCAAAAGCTAGAGTTCTCGTGTTCAAATCTTATCATCTCTCTTCTTTTTTTTAAATTTATCAGACTTTAAACTTTAATTTTAAATTATTGTATTAGTAAGCATATAATTTGTTTTAAATACTTTTTATATAAGTATACAAGGTTTTTAAACCTATGTAAATTACTGTAATATTCTTCTTTAAAAATAATTTAACAAGGTAGTAAATTAAAAATGGTGGATTAATTATGAAATTTGTATGGGTTTGTTGACATAAAAATGTACACATTTAAAAATAAGGCTAAGCAAACTAATTATTATTCACATAGTTAAAACCTTTAGGGCATATTTATGTTAAAAATTGTTGTGAAAGTAAAATAATAGAATAATGAATTCTAATTATTAATAAGTGATTTAAATTCAAACAAAAAACTAAAATATTGAAACAGGGTGGGATCGATCTCGTTAACATTTGATTTTCAGACAAGCACGCTAACAAGTGAGCTAAAATGAATATTGATCAGAAGGATGGTTTGACCTCTACTCATATGACCTGAGAACATGTCGAGACAAGCTTAGATGCATTCAACTGGAAGATGATGACACAATAGAACGAAACAAATTGTTGTATATGATGCCCTCAATACAATAATAGTGTTTACTTTCAGTTACGTATCTTGTATAATGGCGTGTTGTGGCATCTCATCGCCTCAATCCTTTGGCACGTCATGGTTTTACAGTGTTGTCAGATTGAAAACTCAGTCGCAAGCGAAACAGCACTACACCGACTCGCACGACAGTAGAAACCTTTAAAAATTGGCTCTGTTTCAATACAGCCTGCGATTTGCGAGTTTGCTCACTAGAAAGTATTTTCACAAGTTTCAAAATTAGGGGTCCAGGGCCACTCAGAGGGGGTGGGAGCAAATTAGAAAGTTTGCTCCCTAAGGTGTACTCAACTGTTCAAACATTTATAGTTTACGACAGGAAGTCTTAGCATAGTCTTAACATATATGCATAAAAGGTAATTATTTTTACTTTCTCACATACAAAAATGATTATCGTTAAAGATATTGCCCTCGAGATTATGATAAATGTTGCTATTTTATGTGCTTTCGAACTTAATAAGAATGTGTTTTACAATCCAGTCAACCTTTATATTTAGATTTTACATAATCTAATCTAGAGGGAAAATTGTTATTGTATTTTTAGCTCTAAAATTAAGGCTAGTGAGCTACTGACTGATTTTTTTTTAAATTGAACTTTTTTTTAAAAAAATCCTCCTTAAAATGAGTATTTGGGAGGTGTTCTACATTATGAATAGCACTGCATACCTGTTGTTTTTTTTCTGTGGAAAATGTAATTCAAAACGTTTATTGATAACTGATTTTAAAAAATTTTTGCTTCAAGCTATAATATATCAGAAAGGCTAATGAGTAATGATTGTAAGCCACCAATTATTTGTGTTTGTTAGAATTGCAAAGATAAGAATGTAGCTTGGTAGAGGAAGGAATGTTTAATTTTTGTATGTGCAAAGTTTAATTATATTAGTAAAAATTAATAAGGCATAGCAATAAAGTTAATTATTATGTATGAATCCTTTGGGTTGCCCTGTCTTGTGCATACAAATAAGTTCAAGAAAAAATATTTGGCTAAGTGGGTGAGAATTCATTGAACACCAATCACCATTAAAACAAATTCAAAACAACTTATAGAGCCATCTAATTCTTAAAAATATTTCCACAGGTGGGCACAAATGTGGCTAAATGCAACCTTCATCTCTAACATACTAGTATATTAGTACATATGTGATTAACCTGAAAAGGGATCGCCATTGACGGGGAGATAGAGGTTTGAATAATGGTCAGGTGCCCTGAGGGTAGTTTTTCCTAAAACGTGTTTCCGCTCACCTTCCACACAAATGTGGGTGCACTTCTCAATTAAACATTTATAATCTCTAAATCATTATGGTAATCAGTACATAGGTGTATAACTCAAACAGGTAGTAAGATGCGGTGCTAACCAAAGGGATTTAAAAAAATGTAAGCCATTAATAACCTGTGTACTGAACTTAACCATAAAAAAGAAAAAGATAGTTCTAGATAGTTTATACTTATTTTTATAATGATAAAAAATGAACAGTATTTGTAAAGTGAAGTAGTGTGTAGATTCTATTCCATTGAAATAAAATTTTAAATATTTCAATTTTTATTTAACTTTTTTCTGGCACATTAATTTTTTTTAAGATAGTTCCTATTTTTTTTAACAGCCTGTCAGAACAAGGTGGCCTGAGGGTCTAGGGGTAAGATGTCGGACTTCTGTGTTGGGGGTCCGGGGTTCAATACTTGGTCCCGGCACAGATTTATCTGATTGCCAAACCCTTCATTCACCTCTAACAAGACGTGTATTAATCACAACTTGTGAATGTGGGGAATGCCAGGCCTGCATCGTGGTTCGGATTCCAAGTTAAACTGTAGGTCCTCCATTTCATCTCACAATCACCCTACCATTACAAATTAGCGTGTGTATTACCCGAACGGGTAGTAAGACGCAGTGATGATAATAATAATAATAATAATAATACCTAGAACAAAGTGGGGTTTTCACTTTTTTATTCCTATTTTAATTCTCCCCTCCTTATATCACATATTTAAATTATTAGCGTAATTAGCAACTGTAAAAACTATCACCTAAAAAAACAAAATAAATGCTATATTATTTGAAATATAGGGAAGAAAATATATTTGTATATATTTATACAGTAATAGACAAACCAAATAAAAATGTCAAAATTTATTGTAAATGATGATTTACTAAGGCAACTCAGAAAAATTACACTTTGACAGGGGTTCAAGCCCTTTTGCGTTGAATTTGGACGTCATTCTATAAAACCCCGACATTGCGGCTCAAAGCTCGGCACCGCCCCTTGGAGAACATCGATGATGGCTTGTCTTTTGTTGAGCAGTAAGCAAAAAGGTGAGGGGTGGTGGTGGAGGCCTGGAGTAACGGTGGAATGCAAGGACACGCTGCAAAGAGGAGAGGGGGGTTCGCGTGGTGACTGTCCTAGCTACTACAGTAGTGCACCTTTGGTGAGGTGATTAGAACATAGTACTACTTGGAAAAGAATTTGCAAAACTTCGAGATGTCCATCCGAATATTAAATATTTAAAAAAAACAACAACATATAGATGCATTTTAGTTATTAGCATGTTATATTGATATAAATGTTTCAAGCTAGTTTTTTTTTATATAAAGTAATCTCTATAAATAAATCTATGGTCAAACTCAACCTTTACAAATCGAAATACTTCCTTAGTGTAGTATTTATTTCGGAGTATTCAGTAGTTTCTTTGATAAGAAACACAACTCTTTTGCTATGCTGGTTTTGTAATATATCACGAATCAGAATAATAAGTTCAATGAACTCTTGCAAATTGATATCTAGCTCCACAACAATGCCTAGATAAGAGCAATAGGGACTCTTCCACATGGACATCAACTGAAGTCGCAGATCATGTGCTTCTTTTGATCCAACAAAGATGTACCATTTAAACTGGCCCAAAAACCTTAAAACATGATGAACTTTGTACATGGAAACCAACATTGAACCTTCGCCTAGTCTTTCAATATGACATTGAGTGTTTGTAATATTTTCTTTTAACTGTTGTATTGTTTCCTCCGTGAACTTGATACGTATAACATCCACTTCCTCTTGTTTTTTTGAATTTAAAAATAATATATAATCACTAAAAACTTTGTCCAAAATAGAGGACTTTTTGGTTAGAAAGAAACATTCGCCCATTTCTTTCCACCAGTTTTCAAAGTTGTGTATAAACTGTTTGTGAAATAATTCAACAAGAGATTCTGGTTGTAAATATAAATTAGAAAAATGTTTGTAAAGTATCTGATCCAGTTTATTTTCATTTGCCTGTGAATGGAAAAATTGCAATTTTTCAATAAATTTTTGAAAATCTATTCCTACCACCGAATTTTCACTGATAAGTTTACAGTATTTCGCTAAAACAAAACCACTATCATTGGTTGACAATATGTTTTCTTCTAAGACACTTTCATTTTGTTCTTGAAAAGCAAACAAAGCATTTGTGTACAAAATAAATTTACAATTTTCAAAAGTAACTTGCATATAGTCTAACTCACCACTGCCGAATAGACTTTTAATATGGAGGTAAGAGGCAAAAAGTGAATGTAAACTAAAACTTCCTTTTGTAGAAATCAAATCGGAAGGTTTTACAATAAATTCAGTACCTGTGCATTTCACCAACACAAAACTGCACGACTTGACTCCACCTTGTGATTCTTCAATGAAGATAATGTCGTTGAAAGACTCTACTAATCCTTGATGACCTTCTGAATTGGTGAATTCAACATCCAACTTGCCTATATGGCTTGCCAAGAGAAACTTCCGATGAGTCTGGATGCTTCTAATAAATAATAGAGCACTCAGCTTGTATTTATAACCAGAATCTTCAGATATTTCAGGCCATATTTGTGTCTTATGAAACTTTGGAGTATCTTCATCTTGTTGGTCTTCCATCAAGTCTGCTGAAACAATATTAATATAGGGTATAATTTAGGTTAAAACCACACCAGTACATGATAAAGCTTATCAAGTTTTTTTAAAAACTAGATTGATTAGATACCTATCTTTATCTGCTGATAGCTAAGCTTAAACTTCCAAGATTAAAACTATAATAATTAGTGTGAACCAATTTTTATTTAACAAATTACCAATCTTTATTTAACAAATTAATGATTTGAAACATTCAGTTTGTTTTAACATGGAGGAGCCAGGTATCAAAAAGGTATTTGAAATTAAACTTTAAGCTTTTATTGTCAAAAGTTTTCTTTTCTTCATCATTCAGGTTAAGTCATGTTAAATGTAACTTTTAATTTATATAGACATATCCTGAATTAGGGATAAAAGGATCACATCTTATGGATTAAACATACCACAGATTAAAATAATCAATTTTAAAATTTGTGATATTTTTTTGAAAAATAAAATTGTCACTTCTAAAACACTATTAAAACAAATATACAGTCAAATAATTATGTGCTGGGATAATTAATATTTAAACTAAGAAAATTACATTTAAAATCACATGTGAATTTCTTAACTTATTGCAAGGGAAAATATTCAACTACTTCACAAATGTGGTGCAAACATATGAGTAGTCAGTTGCATATTATTATATTGTGTCTTTATATGTATACAAGAGAGAGGAAAAGAAAATAGGCATTGTTCTGTCCCCATGTTTTTGTTTTAAAGCAATATTACTATTTAAGCATTACAAATTTATTTACACATTTACAGTAATACATGTACAATCAATCTATGATAAACATAATACAGTCAACTTTTGATTCTACCACCTTTCACGGTTCCCTGGAAAAGGGTAGTTGATTCGAAGGGGTTGTTATTGGGATCTAAACGGATTTTGTTCCACTCCTGACCCTCATATCCAAAAATGACATTTTTTTAGACAACACATGAAAAAGAGTATTACCTTTTTTCTTCGCAGAAGTCTATTATGGAGGCCTGCTTATTTTTATTTCTAGATTGCTCTACAAAGTTTTTCACATAGAACTAGGACCACAGCTCTTTGCTAGCACCCTCAATTAATTCCTCTTGAGTAGACGTCCCCGGCTTTCAGGACATCCTTCGTCGTGGGGATGTCTTCAGGCTCTTCTTCCCATTTCTTCCTCTCCCTTTTCATCGTCGGACTCCTGCTCTTCCGTTATTATATTGGCGGCGTTGAGGGAGCCCCAAACTGTGATGTCATCGTCTGCGGCTAAGTACTCCTCATACGTGTAGTATGGGGCTAATCTCTGCCATGTTTCCTTGTCACACGGCCGAGTGAAAGTCAGGGGGGCAGACAAAGGTGCTGTTGATGGGCCAGGCTGCATGCAGGGGCTTGGCTGGGAATTGGCGTCCACTGGCGGTGGGTCATCTGGGTCTTCAGCTCTGACAGTGGTGAGAAGCACATGGACGGCAGCCTCTTCGTCGACTGGTAGGACAAAGTGGACGTGTCGGAAGCAGTTGGCGATTAGCACCAGTCTCACAACCCTCCAACTGGTGACAATTCCTTCTATGGTCCTGAATACGTCCCGCTTTTTGACCTCCTTGCTCATGTTGAGATTCCACACCATTCTCCGCACAAGCTTCTTATGGAACTTCACCTTCACTTGATGAATTATTCCCTGGTCCAGGGGCTGAAGCATGCTGTTGATGTTCTTTGGCAGAAACACCAGCTCGATGTTCCTGGGTTTGTCGAGAGCAGGATGTGAGGGCAATTGTTGACGAAGAGCACGACTTTTCTATTTGTGGCGTCCATCTTTGAATCAAAGCCTTGAATTCACATCGTGAACACCCTCGAGGTCATCCATACCTTCTTATTAAAATCATAGTCACAAGGCAGGATTTTGCCCTTGAAACTTCGGGGTTTCTTGAACTTCCCCGATCACGAGGGGCTTCACCTTATCGCTGCCGTCCACGTTGCAGCACAGAAGGACATTGAGGCGCTCCTTGCTCATCGCACCTTTGCACTTATTCCCTTTCACAGCAAGTGTGTGATCTGGCATGAGGTAGAACATTCCCAGCTTGTCGGCGTTGTATACATCTTGAGGCTGATAGCGCCTGAGGATGTTTCGATGCAAGGGCATCCAATCCTTCACCGGAGTTGGGTCGACCGATGCGCTTTCACTGACGACCTTGTGGCTGGATATTCTGTGACCCACTTTGAAATGTTCTAGCCACCCACTTGAACACTTAAAATTGTCTATACCCAACCTGCATTGCACGCTTCAAATTTTAGGCCCTTACATTGTGGCCTTCCTTCTATACTGCATTTACAATTTTTTTTTCTCTCTCATTTTGAGAATCGTGAAAAGTGTAGACTTTGGGATGCCATGCTGCCGCGCAATCTCCGTCTTTGTACTCTTTTTCTCATCCACTTCCTGGTTGATCTCGTACTTCTTCATGAGCGTCAAGAAGGTCCTCCTTTCACTCATTTTGTAGAAATTATAAGTTTGTATCAAATAAAAAAAATAGTGGGGTTCATCAAAAATTGTTCACAAAATCAAACCAAAAATAGTGTGGGTCGTCAAAATCTTTCAGAAAATCAAACCAAAAACATAATAAAATCTAGAATCAAAATAACAATAGCAAAAACTAGCCTGGCGTATGATGTAGTGGCAGTAGCGGGTGGGGAAACATTGTTTTGCTTGTGGGAGGGGATGGACAGAGTCAAGTGCTATTGGCTGGCACTTATGGAGTGGTGTGTATTTTCATACCTGACCCACCCCAGTTACTAGTAATACATCACCCACAAAGATTATCGCAATGCAGCGACCTAAATAAGTGCAACAAACACATTTTTTTGACCAATTTCCTTAAAAATTTTGACTTTTATTTTACACATTATTCTCGAGGTCGTAGGATCGAGAGTTGACTATAGGTAAAATAGTGCACCTAGGTCGCTAGTTTGGAATCAAACTATTGTCTCCCAATTCTGTATTTAGTAAAATATTTCTAGAACCCACTTAGTGAAGGGGCCCAAGTGTTTTCATAGCAACTGTAATTTATTCTCAGTTTCTTGAATGCAGCTGAAGGGTTGTTGAATGTCGGTTCATTTCAAACACTCTTCTCTGGTTTGTTGCGAGGGCATTTAATAAACGACTGTTAGTTTGATTTACGCCTAGATGTTTTATTATTAATTATCTTATTTTTATTACATGTTATAATGTTTGTAAATCAAAATATCGCATGGATTTAAATTAATTATTATACATCTATTTCCAAATAATCAGTAAAACTTATAAAAAATAACAAAGAATGCTTATGAATTATAATAATTATCTTATGTCAAGGCTCATCCACAACCAGTCACACTCGCTTGTCTGACTATGGCTCGTAATAGTGTCTGTCGACAATAGCACACACAAGTGTAGTCCAGTCACACTCGCTTGTCTGACTATGGCTCGTAATAGTGTCTGTCGACAATAGCACACACAAGTGTAGTCCAGTCACACTCGCTTGTCTGACTATGGCTCGTAATAGTGTCTGTCGACAATAGCACACACAAGTGTAGTCCAGTCACACTCGCTTGTCTGACTATGGCTCGTAATAGTGTCTGTCGACAATAGCACACACAAGTGTAGTCCAGTCACACTCGCTTGTCTGACTATGGCTCGTAATAGTGTCTGTCGACAATAGCACACACAAGTGTAGTCCAGTCACACTCGCTTGTCTGACTATGGCTCGTAATAGTGTCTGTCGACAATAGCACACACAAGTGTAGTCCAGTCACACTCGCTTGTCTGACTATGGCTCGTAATAGTGTCTGTCGACAATAGCACACACAAGTGTAGTCCAGTCACACTCGCTTGTCTGACTATGGCTCGTAATAGTGTCTGTCGACAATAGCACACACAAGTGTAGTCCAGTCACACTCGCTTGTCTGACTATGGCTCGTAATAGTGTCTGTCGACAATAGCACACACAAGTGTAGTCCAGTCACACTCGCTTGTCTGACTATGGCTCGTAATAGTGTCTGTCGACAATAGCACACACAAGTGTAGTCCAGTCACACTCGCTTGTCTGACTATGGCTCGTAATAGTGTCTGTCGACAATAGCACACACAAGTGTAGTCCAGTCACACTCGCTTGTCTGACTATGGCTCGTAATAGTGTCTGTCGACAATAGCACACACAAGTGTAGTCCAGTCACACTCGCTTGTCTGACTATGGCTCGTAATAGTGTCTGTCGACAATAGCACACACAAGTGTAGTCCAGTCACACTCGCTTGTCTGACTATGGCTCGTAATAGTGTCTGNATCCCTATCTTGAACTAACTATATCCAGCCCACCTCATTACACCCTATCCCTATCTTGAACTATATCCAGCCCACCTCATTACACCTTATCCCTATCTTGAACTAATTATATTCAGTCCACCTCATTACACCTTATCTCATTCAAGTCCTTTCTAATGTGATCCTCCCATCTGCAGTTAAGTCTCCCCAATGGTCTTTTTTCATTAGTTTGCCAGTCGTTACTCTGAACATAGTTCTAGATTATCCCAGTTGTGCTGAACGTCCTGCCCACCATAATTTACGAGACTTGAGCATCTGAACAATGTCATATGATAAGAACACAGTATGTACTTCATTATTATATATAACCTCCACTCCCCAATAGCCTCATTCCTTTTTGGATCAAACATATTCCTAAGCACCTCTTTTGTACACCCTAAATTTTGTTTCATCATGTAAATTAAGATACTATGTTTCACACCCAAAGAGAAAAACTGGTAAAATTATTGTTTTGTATATTCTGAGTTTTACATTCCTTGTGTAACGTTTATCGACATAAACATTACAAGAAAAGAAGATTAAACGGGCTAATGAACACTATTCTACAAACACCAAAAGTAAACATTGGAATCTACTCTACTTACCGTGTTATGTCTCACCGATGACACCCCCACCCCGCAAGCACTACATCCACGTCGGAGTGTTGTATTAAAACTGAAACGCGTGAAAGGCGTGTTGGACTGGGCGTAGAGCCGCCCATTGCATCATGGGAAGAGAGTGACGTGCAAGTGACCTTGTGATGAACATGTGATTCTCTGGTCGCATCTCCAATGGCGTAGAAAGTTCTTCAATGAATTGCTACCCCTTCCCTCTGGTCTGTGTGTATGTTCTACTATGTTATAGTTCCCCCTCTGTTCCCCTCCTCTCAGAAAATAATCATTTATATACAGGTGCTGTTCGCTTAATATTTGACTTCTTGATTCAACCGTGTCGTGAGACACATACTAGGATAGGATGATGCTAAGGTACAAATTCTATTTCGGCCTGTATATTTCAAAATTACCTTTTGGACTTGCAATATTTATTTAAATTAAAAATTTAAATAGTCCTTATAATCTTGATATATCATCATGAATTGGACTTATAGATTTTTTGTAAAGGCAAACAAATGTCCCCTCTGGACACACATGCAATTTTTTTTTAACAATATATTTAATGGTATATAAAATAATTTGCAGTTACGTCTTTGTTGGATAATGATATATCTCGTAGGAAAGGCATGCCCGGCGTGGCATAAGATATATTTGTAGACATGTTATTAATATTTTAGGAATCCTTTTATAGCCCATCTGGCTTTAAAAGTGATTATCACTTTTGGTGAACGTTACCTTTGTTTGTCATCAACTAAAACTCGTATGGCGTGTTGCCTATATAAAGTGGGAGTTGTTGTAGCCCGTCCGGCTGTGTAAATTTTTATTTATTATATTGTTACTTAATCGAGGACGATCTCCTTTTGTACTAGG
>CABFVX010002034.1:115212-130920 GCA_902151425.1 Timema shepardi
TCTTTGCTCTAAGTATCTATTTAACAAATAATAATTATGGAGAGTTCATGGAAGCAAAACGTATAAGCCAGAGAGAAAGGCCTATACACCTTATGTTGTCCTATCGGCTCCTCTGCAATTAATCTTTTTTTTTTTGCTTCGTTTTAATTTGTGTATATGTGCGCCAGCCCTTATCTATCAGAGGAAAAGGGTGGCGGTACACTTGAAAGCGGGCAAGTTGTCAACTACTTACTGACCAAGTAATAGCATGCATTTCCCGACTATTATTTTCCAATCTAATATCATTATTGCTAGTTAAAATGGTCCCTAAATATTTAAAGTCATTAACCATGTAAAATGATACATTGTTTGAAATAATCTCTAAATTATAGTCCTCAATCTGTGTTGTTTGTGTGATCCTATACTTTGTCTTTTCAGCGTTCATTTATAAACCTATTTCCTTACTAGCCTATAGTAAAATTTCTACATATCCTAATAACTGCATTGTACCATTTAATGTCAACCATTTCCTACTCTCTTGAATTACCCTAACAGCATACTTTAAGGCGAGATTAAAAAGTAATGGGGAAAGTGCATTTTGAAAGTCTCTGTTAAGTGACATCCAGCCTTGCCATGCGTTTCAGTCAAACACATATCAATTAGCTTAAGAAGTTTTGGGTATCCCATAATTAACCAACATTTAATATAATTTGTTTCTTTTAAATAAATCATAGGCCTTTTTAAAATCAATATATAATTGATGTATTGTCATGATGTTTTTCCATTTTTGTCTAATATTGGCAAACAGTATAAATCTGATCCATTGTTGATCTATTTTACTAAAATCCACAGATATGATCCCCAATCATTTACTCTGCATATAGAGTCAATCTCATTAAAATTATGTTGGATAGTGTGTTATATCATGTTGGTAGTAGTGAGATACCTCTATAATTATTACTTTATATTTTATCTCCCTTTTTGAAAATGTGTGTTATAATACCTTCCTTCCATTCTTGTGTTAATACCTCACGGTATCATATGGAACATAGATTTTAGGACGTTTCAACACCTCCCTTTATTAACTTTATTAACAGCTTCTTTGACTTAACTAATACTTGGCTCTGGGATGAGTGATTCAGCAGTATGGGTTTTGACACTCTCATCCAATTATAAGTTTGAGAAAGACTACTCTTTGGATTACATCTGAACATGTGGTAGCCCTAGTGAAAAGGACAGATTAAAAAAAAGTGACCCACACTATAGTGAAAAAATGATGGAGAAAAGCACTCCAATTTATCTTGCCAGGATTTGAATTTTGAACCTTTAGCTAGTCAACTGCAACCAATTGCACTGTAACTGCTCATTCACCGATGATGGTCCTAACACAAACAACATAAAAAGGATAGATAAACCTGTAGTTTTTAATTGTAAGGTCTTATGTCTATGGTCTGGATTTTTATGTAATTACCCGCCTCGGTGGCGTAGTTGGCTAACGCACTTGTCGTGTTGAGCTCGACCGCTGAGGACGGGGAGATCAAATCTCGGTCGGGTGAACTAGGGGGGGGGAGGGGGGGTTTCCTAAATGGTTTTCTACTCTCCCTCCACGCAAATGCGGGTTCACTTTTTCTAATTCAACCTTCCCAGTTCCTAATTCATTAGCGTAATTAGTACTTAAAAGCGTATAACCCGAACAGGTAGTAAGACGCGGTGCTAAATATTATTATTAATATTTATGTAATTACATATTTTTATCCAGCCTGTTAGAAATGTGAAAAGCGAAATGTTGGTGAATTGTTTGGGACTGTATTTTCATTTTTCATTTTTCATTTTACATATTCTACATATTTTCGAAATTATTACATAAAATTACATATTTTGTAAGTGTTTATTTACTGAGGTACTATTTTTATGTCCTCCTTGAGAAAAATACTTTAAAATGTTAAGTCACTAATTTTCAAGCAACCTGTAATTTCACAAAGAAATGTATTCAGTGAAGGGATGGCAGTGAGAAAAGTCCAAGTCAGATAGGCTGACTCGTCAGAGAGGAATACAGTTGCGGTAACATAACTTTGTCACTGTGTTGAGCACATGGCACACACTATCAGCAGAAGTTTACAGTATCTCCGCCAACAGAAGGTGACCGCTTAGTCATTTGATGGATATTATCAATATGGTATCTACATATGAAATAGTAAATTGACAGAGAAAAAAGTCATCATTTACAAAAAGGCCCTTTCTATGAAATATGGGCAGTAGATGAAGGGGTTGAATTAGGATAACATGGGGAGGCAGCACATATAGACATAAGAGAATCAAATAGTGGTCTGGGAGGGGAGAGGGTAAAGTAATTTATTTTAAGAAAATATTTGAATGTCTAAATCTAAAACATTTATGTGCATACATATTAATATTTGTTAGGTACTTGCTAGTCCACCCACACTGTAATGAAATATCGGGAGTCATAATTTAAACTAATATGACTCCATCATCAAAGTCATAGCAAAGTTTACAAATAGGAATTAAATAGAATTGAATTATTATATAGGCCTAATTGAAATTCCAAATAAGTTTGCTGACTTAGGGTGCTACGCAAGAATGTATAGTGAATGCTTAGTGGACTGATAGTGTGGTGGTCCCGAGCACACATTTCTAGCCATAGATAACATAGTATTACTTACTGTTCTTCATTTATTGTGTTGAAAGGAAATGTACTCTTGCAGAAAAAAAAAACTCTGCGCTTTATGGGAGCCTTGTGTAGCCACAAAACACATGTGTTGCCAAGGATAGACACTGACTCGACTCTCTACCGTATGCGCAAGACCTCTCAAATCAGCCAACATGTTCGGTTGGTCGTTTATTATCTTCAACGAATGATCCAACACAACTTGTTGGCTCTGACCAGCTCTCCCAACACTAACATCTCCACAAGTTGGGAGTGCGTTTAGATTGTAACACAACTTGTTGGCTCTGACCGGCTCTCCCAACACTAACATCTCCACAAGTTGGGAGTGTGTTTAGATTGTAACACAACTTGTTGGCTCTGACCGGCTCTCCCAACACTAACATCTCCACAAGTTGGGAGTGCGTTTAGATTGTAACACAACTTGTTGGCTCTGACCGGCTCTCCCAACACTAACATCTCCACAAGTTGGGAGTGTGTTTAGATTGTAACACAACTTGTTGGCTCTGACCGGCTCTCCCAACACTAACATCTCCACAAGTTGGGAGTGCGTTTAGATTGTAACACAACTTGTTGGCTCTGACCGGCTCTCCCAACACTAACATCTCCACAAGTTGGGAGTGTGTTTAGATTGTAACACAACTTGTTGGCTCTGACCGGCTCTCCCAACACTAACATCTCCACAAGTTGGGAGTGCGTTTAGATTGTAACACAACTTGTTGGCTCTGACCGGCTCTCCCAACACTAACATCTCCACAAGTTGGGAGTGTGTTTAGATTGTAACACAACTTGTTGGCTCTGACCGGCTCTCCCAACACTAACATCTCCACAAGTTGGGAGTGCGTTTAGATTGTAACACAACTTGTTGGCTCTGACCGGCTCTCCCAACACTAACATCTCCACAAGTTGGGAGTGCGTTTAGATTGTAACACAACTTGTTGGCTCTGTCCGGCTCTCCCAACACTAACATCTCCACAAGTTGGGAGTGCGTTTAGATTGTAACACAACATGTTGGCTCTGTCCGGCTCTCCCAACACTAACATCTCCACAAGTTGGGAGTGCGTTTAGATTGTAACACAACTTGTTGTTTTACAATATAAACATGATTGAATGATGTGTCATCAGTCATCTTGCCTACCGCGGGTGTTTAGTAGCAATGGCGGGCAGGCGAGGTAATGATGTTTTGTTTTTGAAATCAGTCACCTGTGGAGTGAAGGTGTTCTATTAGCAAATTCCCAAGTATACTGCGAAATTTTGATTGTAACTATTGATTCTCAAGACTCTTCCTTGGACCAATCAGGTCGGGTTGTGGCCGCGGTGCCCTACAGTTTTTATATTCTGGTTTGGCCATTATTCTAGGCCTTTCTTTTGACATACAATTTCAATAACAAACAATAAAAGGTAATGAAAAACTAATCCTGATGATCAGAAGGCTCATAGTTAGATAACCAAGACGATATCTGCAAAACCTCAATTTGAATTCATACCCGCAAACTAAACTCAATGTTTGCATTATATTCTAATAGGTCACAAAAACCACAACCCCGACATTTAATTTATATCACAATGTTTTTAATGTAGCTTAATATGTAATTCATAAAATTAATAATTGTATAGTTTTATTTGATTAGTTGAACAAATGAGGGGAGTATTAGAATATGTTTTTTTTCTAGCACCACATCTTATTGTTCGGGTTATACACATAATAGTATTGTTATACATATATGATTTGTGGGTTCAAAATCAGCCGAGGTTAGCAGATTTTTCTTGAGCGATAAAAATCAGTAGTATAACATTATTCAGGGTTGAGGTAAATGCCATTAGTCTCATGTTCACAGGGGCAAGTAAAATAACCCTGTAAAGTATGTGAAAATACTTTCTCCGGAAAAAATCCTCTTTCGCTATCGCTCATAGAAATTCTCATGTGCTGATATAATCAGTCAGTTCAGAAAGTACACGTTAAATACCTTAAATAAGTGAAATTCTTTTAAAAATTACATAATCCTTAACATGGCTATTTCACATAGTCTTATATCTTTCCTGTATACTTTCTTTTGTTAAGGGTAATCTATTGCAGGAGAGGGGTTTGAAATATAGCCTCGCCTCAGCACACATATTTATGGCACTGACACTTAATATACGAAAAGAGCATCATATTTTACTGACAGAATTGTCGAGAAACATCAAGCCCTGTATGTTAGATGGTATTAAAATTAAATTTCTAAGAATACCAAATATTTTTACTGTAGAGTATCCAAATTTTTCTATATTCCAAGGACCAATTTTATAAAAATAAAAAAAATATAGTAGAAATGTAACAGTAGTTAGCAGTTTTATTTACTCATTCTAAGGAGAATTTATGACTTTATTAATCAGCTTTACCTTTGCATAGTAATGCTCTTTAAATGTCAATGTATCTTTTGGGTCGAATGAATAGGATACAAAACCAATTACCTTCAAACATTCCTTCTTAAAAACAGGTATATTATAAAGTCGTGCACATTCTATGGCTAAGCTCAGATCACGAGTGCTGCATGGAGCCAGGAGCTGTTCACATTTATTATTTAGTTTGTTCAAATCATACTTCTAGGCTAGATCACAAACTCTTGCTGATTGTTCTTTAGACTCAAACTCAAAGTCATCATGATGCATACACCTGAAATAATTGAAACGTATGTTTATAAAACAATTAAAAGAAGGTTCATAATTATATTTCTGCGCAGATGACCAAAATAATATCTACAAAACCTTAATTTGAATTCATACCCACAAATTTAACCCAATATCTGCATATATATTGTAAAATATAACAAGCACAACCATATCTAGTTAAATCTATATTGGGACATTTTTAATGTAACTTGCATTTGTAATTTCTAATCCATAAAATTAGTAATTGCAAAATTTTATTTGATTAGTTTAATGTGTGACGGAGTATTAGAAATATTATTGTCATTAAATTCATATATATATACTTTTTTTATTACTTGACATTTTATTTCATAAATGTGTGCACACTTTTCTGGATAAAGTAAATAGCATGCCTTATATTTGTTTTTTTGTTTATCTTTTATCAATGTTTTCTGAACATTAAAATTAGTTTTTCATAGCTTTATTATTCAGTTTCATGTGTAATTCACACAAGTATCAAATTTAATTCATAATTAAATGTGTATTTTTTAGCAAAATTATTATAACTGCATTGCTACACAACTTACAAAGGATAAACTCAATCACACCAATGTTAAATTATGTTTGCTCTTGGAAATTAATATGGAACACTCCACTAATTAGAAAGACATATTACCAACTCAACCAAGTTGTTGGGCACTTATGAACACTTGTACCATATTTATGTCATCACTAATGTTTGAAACAAAAATACTTATGAAGGGAGAAAAATGAAGATATTTTGTGCCGACACTATTATTAAAAATATTGGAGGTCAAGACTGTAGAGTTTATAAGAACTTTGTATATAAAATTATCAAAAAAAAATGTATTTGATTTATATTAGCATTAAATTCAAACACCAAAGGATACAATGTAAAATATTAAATATACCAAACAAAACCAAATTTAAATTTTATTTATGTTCATAGATACTCACTCATGTTAAAGAGTGAAGTGTAGAGAGCCATAAAGGACATGTGAAGAATAAAAGTTGCTTTAGATGAATACATATCAACTGACCTTATTTAAGGAACTGGGAACCAACGGATTAATGGTTCTGACAAAACTTATAAATAGGATCTATAAAACAATAGATTGACCCAAGGACTTTCTAACCTAACAATGGTGGCTCTGAAAAAGAAGAAACAAGCCAAGAAATGTAGTGACGACATGTGGTCATGTGGGGAAGATCATGGTAAGAATACTCAATAGACGACTGGAACATAAAATATAAATTGTGTTGGAAGAAGACCAATTTATATTCATAAAAGGAACCAGAGATGCCATCAAAATGCTGAAAATAATTTTAGAAAAAGAGCTGTAAATCAATGAAGAGGTTTACATTGGTTTCATCAACTGGCAAAAGATGTTTAATAGAGTTAAATGATAAAACTGGTGGAAATGCTCAGGAAGATTGGAATCAACTGGAGGGATAGAAAACTGATTGCAAACCTGTACCTGGTTCAGTGAGTGAAGGTGAGATTGATTTATGTAGGGACTAACAGCAGAACGATAGGAAGAGGAGTGAGTCGGGGAAGCCCTGAAGGCACACGGCTATTTCAGGATAGGAGGACGCGTCATAAACGCAATAAAAATGTATTTTGCACAACATCAACGAAGGAAAGGTTGACAGAAAGAGGAGTTTAAGAAGAAGGAGTCAAATTTTGGATGACTTTTGAAGGAAAGAGCAAAATTCTGGGAGCTGATTGGAGGGGCCGAGGACAGGCTGCATTGGCAGTCTATGTTCACTGACTTAAGACAGAACACATAATAAATAATAATCTATTCTACGCTTGCCTTTAATATCATTTTTAAGGTATACAATTTATTATGTCGTTTTACCAATTAATTTGACACACCAAAGTACATAAGTCACAAAAAAAGTATACTTTATTCCAGTATTCAAGTTAATTTTCCAAAAAGCAATACCCATGTTTTGGGGGTATATAGACCTAAATACATTAAAAGCAAACATAAAAATCAGTTCAAGCGGGTCAAACTCACAAGAGTGTAAGAACCAGAATTATAGAGCTCAAAGGAATATTGGTACAGAAGTGTGGACCTATTTATGCCAGGATCATGATAAGCTTAATGTTCTTGTAGCCTTCACTAACTCTTGTGGGATGTTTACTTAATTTAATGAAGCTAGTTTGAGATCTGGATTCACGTAACAGAACATAACAATTCGAGAAAAACACATACAATGGATTTGGATTGTTTGAGAAAAAAATATTGTTTACTAAAATGAAACTCAAGCATTACAAGTACACATGAGAGAAGCTTACTGGACATACAAAATAAAGTTTTAAGAAGACTATGAAGTTTTAGAGCTCACAAGAAACGAAAGAATTAAAGATAGTACGTCATCTGCTTTTCATATGCAAACAAATGCCTAAATAACCCTGTTTGCGTGGCTCACAAAAAGATTGGCTGACTAGAACACATTGAACCCTTAATTTTAAGGTTCATATAATGTGGACAACTCTCAAGTTAAGTGACTCTTGGGTTTAATACACCTTGATGGCTTCCATTTAAAACACACAAGAACATTTATGTTAAACTTTTTAAACACAGATTGTAGTTGGGTACACTTGAGTGGTTAATTCCATAAAGGCAATTTAGGTTATGGCTATTTCTCAAAGTTTTATATTTTTAATGTTGTTTTATCTTATTTTCTAAGTACCGATACATATTAAATATTTGTTTAAGCTAGTTTAAGATAATTATGTTAAAAGAAGCTACATTTAAAAAAGTATATTTAATTTATTGTATTTGCTATCAGTGTAGTTTTAGACCTCTGAACATGGTTGAACTATTCCACACCCACATAAACGTTTATTTTGGGGAGTTTGAGGTGAAATTCAGGCTTGAAACGATCTAAATATGTTACTAGATTACAAAGTTGAAAAGTTTATAGCTACATGAATTTTAACTTGGATTTTAAAGAATGCGCTAGAACAGCTCAATGAATTATACAATACAGGTGTTTTATACAATATTAATATAAGATTTTTACGTTTCTTAACACGTTTATTTAAGGCGCTACAGATTCTAAAACAGAATTTGTGTTTAGATTACAGAGTGGGGCTCTGATAGAAAATTCAACCATAAAAGTGTGCATAGGCATAAAAACCCAAATATTTGAGCAATGTGATCAAAGCTTGAGGAAGTACGGGATATTTTTTCAGGAAAATCCTCGTTTGCACGTTTTTATTTATGGTGCTACAGCTTCTAAAACAGAATTTTTGTCTATAGCACAGAGCGAGGCCCTGATAGGAAATTCAATTCCCTATCCAACCATTTTGTTCCCACCATGTATTACTATCCAATTAGGTTATATTATGTACAAGTTGAGCTAATCGGCTAGGGATGAGGTATGTGTAACTAGGAGGCAGTGCACCAGCATTTGCGTAGAGAGATAGAGAGAGTAAGAAACCATTTAGGGAAAACCATCCTCAGTATACTGCACCTGGTTCAAACCCTGATATCCCCCTTCGTGGCAGACTAATCGAACCCGAGATTACCGCGTTATACCATGCGGACACCGAGGCAGGTAAAAAATTATTATTATTATTATTATTATTATTATTAACATTCTTATTATTATAAAGTATCGATTATTAAGGTGAATATAAAAGACACGTTTTAAATCAAAATGCTCTTAAAAACCATGATTGGTACCGAGGGCCGGTGGGATCCTAGGTTTCCCTGGAGGACAGAATTCCTAGCTGCACTCATGGTTAAATCTAATAATGAAGGAATTTTGAAAATAAGGATTTAGTTTAAAATGGTTATCTGGGAAGTGTTTTATATGACAAAGAACAATGTTTGTATTTTATTTTTCTGAAAAGTTTATTTTAGCACCGCGTCTTACTACCCGTTCGGATTATACGCCTATGTACTAATTAAACTATTAGTTTAGGAATGAGGTAGGTATGATTTAAAGGAATTGCACCCACGTTGGCATGGAAGGAGAGTGTGAAACCATTTAGGGAAAACTTTAAGTTGACCTACATACAGCCAGGCCCAGGATATTATGCCTGATCTGACAAGCCAACAAGACTATTATCAGATTGACAATTAGATCGCGTGCATGTCTATGTGGGCTCGAAAAAAGCAACCAAGAACCAATAAAAGATTTAGTTTTAGAAATTAAAAATTAGCTTACACTGATATTTAAGTAAGTTTGTTATAAGGTTTACCTAACACTAACAAGATTTGTATACTAGGGTGTCGAAAACAAAACCGTTTGGGTATATTATTTAAATAGATATAATGAAATGTACTAAAACAGTAATGAAAATCTTTCTAAACAAATATAAAGCAATTCGATATAATTGGTTTTAAAAGTTAAAAGTGTTAAATTGTAATTGTGATGGGTATAATACAACTTGTCATTTTGGCTGGCAATAGCTTACGACAGATTTTCAATTGCTCTAGTTATGAAAGTGGGTTGGATTCATGAAACAGCCAGATTGTCCACGAAATGTGATTCCCGCGAGCACATCAGCAGATTTTTTAAATGAAATATTGGCGTGGACTGGCTTTTGGAGGGGGAAACAGGTTCTGCCCTTAGTCTGGCCCAGAAGTATGAGTCATAATACCAAAGATATTGGGTATCTATTTATAGTTTATGTGTCTTGCTATGGGCAGGGGTGGGGAAAGGAGAGACTCTCGGATTGAAAAGGTATAAGAAAGTTGAATAAGAATAAAAATATTGTTGGGAGAATTTGTCAGGATCAAGCATTTTTAGTTAAATGTTTATTTCTATAGAAATAGGATAATGAGTGGAAAAGAAAGGAAATATCAAATGTACAACAAATGAGGTAGAAATTATAAGAAGTTAAAAACTACACAAGCATGAAGGTGATCTTAAAACCTTACAAATTCACCAATTAAATAGAAACAAATATGATTTTGACGTAAGAGGAATTAAAACAGAATTTTAAATAAAAATAAAATTGGATATTTATTTTTTCTTAGGTAAAATCAGGAGTTTTACCTGGTCTAGGCCTGCGAATAAATATATTGTTGAATAGAGGATAATTGGGACCATCACGGCTCAGCTTTGTGCACGTTACTAAAATTTTGTTTTAGAAGCTGTAGCGCCTTAAACAAAACGTGTAAATGAGTATTTTCCTTAAAAAAAATCCCGTACTTCCTCAAGCTTTTGTCAAATTTGCTCAGATCTGTAGGGTCTAGGCCTAAGCACACTTATATGGTTAAATAGAGAAATGAATATTGTATCAGGGTCCCGCTCTGATCTCTTGACACAAATTCTGTTTTAGAAGCTGTAGCACCTTAAGAAAACGTGTAAGCAAGGATTTTCCTGAAAAAAATCCCGTACTTAGAGATTTGGTCAAATTGCTCAGATCTGTAGGGTCTATAAACACTTATATGATTAAATAGAGAAACAAATATCGTATCAAGGTCCCGCTCTGATCTCTTGAAACAAATTCTTTTTTAGAAGCTGTAGCACCTTAAAAACGTGTAAAGGATTATTTTCCTGAAAAAAATCCCGTACTTCCTCAAGCTTTGTTCAAATTGATCAAATCTGTGGGGTCTACCCTTGTTACATTTATATGATTGGATAGAGAATTGATTTTTTTTATCAGGGCCCCGCTGTGTGCTCTTGACAGATTTTCTTATTTAGAAGCTGTAGCGCCTTAAAAATACGTGTAAACAAGGATTTTACTGAAAAAATCCCGTACTTCCTCAAGCTTTAGTCAAATTACTCAGATATGTAGGGCCTAGGCCTATGCACACTTATATGGTTGGATAGAGAATTGAATACCTTAAATTAGCGCAAATAAATGTAAATTTTTTATATTAATATTGTATAAAACACATGTATTGTATAATTCATCTAGCTATTCTAGCGCACTCTTTTAAAATCCAAGTTAAAATTTATGTAACTATAAACTTTTCAACTTTGTAATATAGTAACATATTTAGTTCGCTTCAAGCATGCGTTTTACCCCAAACTCCCCAAAATAAACGTTTATGTGGGTGTGGAATAGTTCAACTCGGTTTTTCACTTTGCAAATAATATGGCGTCGTTAAAGTATCTACTGCCGTCAATTGTCATAATAATAGTATTTAAATACAGGATCGCCAACAAGATGATAGTAGGGTTATATATATAGAACAAACACCTTAATCACAGATATATTCTTCAATGTTTTAAAAATTAAGTTGGAAAATCCGTGTTTATGTTTTAAAGTAATAAGACAATAATAATTAAAAAAAATATATTTTTTATATAAATATAGAGATAGTGCTGCTCTCTAGTTACCCCGGAATGAGTTAAGGATAAGTGCTGCTCTCTAGTAAATATTTAATGATTTAAGGCGAGTTTCTTCAGCTGCCATCTATCAGACAAGTGGTAACGCAATTAAATGGGTACAATTCAGGATTCCGTGGGTATAATGCAAATATTTCTAGTGGATACAATTCAGATTTTTTATTTGTAATGCGTGTTCAAGAAAATGTCTGAATGACTACCATTCAGAATTGAGACAATTCAGGATTTTGTGGACATTATGAAAATGGATATAAATCAGAATTTTATTTGTGGTGCTTGTTTAAGAAATGTCTGAATGGCTACCATTCAGAATGGATACAATTCAGGATTTTTGGACATAATGCAAATAATTACAGTGGATACAAATTAGGATTTTTGTTAAAGTTGTTTATTTGAATCCGTCTGAATGGCTACCATTCAGAATGGATACAATTCAGGACTTTGTGGGTATTATGATAATGGATACAAATCAGACTTTTTATTTGTGGTGCTTGTTTAAGAAATGTCTAAATGGCTACCATTTAGAATGGATACAATTCAGTCTTCTCTATGACACAGCTCTGATTATGCACAATCAAGGGCCTCAGAATGCTCAGTTAGGAGCCTCGATACCCACCCCAAAAGTCTACTAAAATTGGTTGTGTGGTATCCTCTGTCGACATGCGCGGATGTAGGTATCAGCCATGCACCGGATGAGTGAGGTGAAATGTTCCAGCGCTGGAAACTAGTGGCAGTATACCTCTTCGAACCCCGACCCCCACTGACGTGGTTACACGTACCCTTTTCTAGTTAAACGTGGGATAGGCATGATTAAGAAAATGTTCCGGAGGGAGAAATACCTACAGTTTACACGGCTAGGATCCGATTTCCCCCCGCAAGAATTAGATGAACCTGACATTAAGACGCCATGACCACCAGGATTCGAACCTCGATATATTACATAGATAATGTCTGTTAGAACAGTTGTAATTCCTTCCGAGTGCACCCCCATCATATTCGAAGGGGTTTTGCTGGTCGACAAGATTTTTTTGGACCAGGTAGAATGTATACCAGCATTTGCATGGAGTGAGAAAATCAAACGTCGATCATTCTGTCTCACTCTAGTGTAACGATGCCTTAAAACCATACAACCATCGATGCATTTATACAAAAATAATTATAAAATGTATTGTGACGGTAAATTGCTACCCAAGGATAAAGTAAAAAAAAAAGCAATCGTTTTATTCCTCAAGCCATTTATAACAACAGAAAATACATTTAATGTTCTCATCTATATTTTTTCGAGATAATATACAACTCTTATTTAATGCTTGAAACTATAGTTTGTTGACATGATAAATAACATTCACGCAAAACAAATTAGCCACTTAAGCCTCCAGCCAAAAATAAAGGAAGCGTAACCACATTTTGCACGCAAGAAGAATGAAAAATCTATTAAAAAACGCACTAAATACGCTCGACGCTGATAAAGAAATCTATAATATTTATTTTTAAAATAAATACTACACCATGGATTTGTTTAGCTTATCCTGAATATTTATTAAAACTTATAATGTCCTTTTACAATGCACACATATACACACATTCTCCCATAATTCTACATGTCTAATATTTATCAAAAGAAAGAAGTAAGGCTAGATAAATTAGATGCATTAAGGGACTGTACCTCAATTTTCCAGACTTGGAAGTGGAAAACGATTTATGAAAATCTAACCAAAAATAATTTGCGAGATCAAACGGTGACCTTCTCTAAACCTATTTCTAAAATGTAAACTCACCAAGTGATCTGGTACACATATTACTTATAGATCACATGAACTCGACACATTTTACCACCACGTCTTACTATCCATTCAAGTTATACGCTTAAGTACTAATTACGAACACGGATTAGAAATTGGGAGGTTTGAACCCGCATTTGCGTAGAGGGACAGTGAAAAAACAACCCCCCACATCTAAGACAGTCAGTTTTTTTATAGATCTTTGCCATTTAAATAAACATAGACCAAACAAGGAAATGAATAAAAGTTAATTGAGCGAGTCTAATTTTTTTTAACTTCAAATGTTTTGATAAAATATTTAAATTAGCTAATTAGATTGTTGCTAATTTTTTGCTATAGTAGTGATTATTATAGTAAAATAGCAATTACAAATTAATTTAACATTACCATTTGTGTTTAAACATAATTATAAAATTACAAATTTGTATTTATATATAATAAAATACTTATCAAGAACAACTATAGGCTATTATTGAAAAACAAAACATTAACCAAAAAGTATAAAATTCATTCAAAAATTAAAACCAAAATAATAAATCTTGAATAAAAAGATTAATTTTATTTCACATAGCAAAGCTACATTGATATAGTTCAGTCATAAAAACTCTGACCTTTTTCTTTTCCCTTTTATTCCCACACATCACGTGCACACACAGACGCAGATGTGAGTTGAGTTGGGCCTGATATGACAACAGCTCTTAATTCAATTCTACTAAAGATTTATTAGATTCATTCAATTATTATGGTTTATGTATAGTAACGGTGAACATTTGTAAAAGTCAGAATATGAAAAGGGAAGCATAGGTATCTATAAAAATGAAGCGTTCTATGGCTAGAAGAAAAAAGAAGTAAAAGCAGAGGAAATGGAGTGGATGATATTTTCTTAGTTAGCACTAAATGGTAGCGTGTGTGCAAAAAGTTAAAACAGTTCTTTACTTGAAAGGAAAACAAATTTGAATAAAAAACTGCAATTAACTTTGAAAAACAAGAAAGGAAACACCACTAGGCTAAGTGACAGCATCGTATAATGGCTATTTGTGAAAGAACTGGTTTTATTTTTTTTCTAAATGATTGTTCTTAAGAATCTGTGACTGGACAGTGGTGTGATCTTGTGTCGAAAGCTGAAAACTGTCAATTATACCTCTTCTTTCATTTTAGTATTATTATTAGCACCACGTCTTACTACCCGTTCGGGTTATACGCACTTACGCTCATGTGTAATGGTAGAGTAATTGTGAGATGAAATGGAGGACCTACAGTTTAACGATGGAGGTCTGGCATTTCACAAGTTGTGATTAATACACGTATTGTCAAAGGTGTAGGAAGGGTTGGGCAGTCAGATAAATCTGTGCCGGGACAAAAGGTTGAACCCTCTTCATTTTATTAAGTTGTGCAGTTGGTATGTGGACTAAACTTGTGTTTTTACCATGATAAATAATCCAATCTCGGTTCCTAACTGCACATATTCACCTGTTAAAGTGCACACCAAGATCCCCATAGTTTTAAATTGGTTCACTTTCTAGCATCGTTTGTAGCGCAATATGCTACTCTACACGACCAATGAAATTCCCGACTTTCCCCCTTATAATTTCCTAAAATTCCCGACTTTCCCCCTTATCATTTCCTAAAATTCCCGAACTGAAAAATATGTT
Organism: Timema shepardi; assembly: GCA_902151425.1. Classification (NCBI taxonomy): domain Eukaryota; kingdom Metazoa; phylum Arthropoda; class Insecta; order Phasmatodea; family Timematidae; genus Timema; species Timema shepardi. Next base: position 130,284 of record CABFVX010002034.1, read on the forward strand.
TTTTATTATTATTTATGAATAATAATAAGTTTTAACAATTTAAATAAACATGTCTTTTATTTGCATTAATATAGTCGTGTAGTAAAGGACACTTAACATTTTTAAATTTAATTTATAATTTTATTAAATGAAAACGAGACAAATTACATGTAAATATTAAGATTACATGTGTATTTATATACCTGCTGTATTAAAATAACTTATAGAAAATATTCTTCTTTCTAGAGTCATTAAAAAAATAGGCTTGGTTCAGTTTAAAAAAGTACTGTCGGGTAGTACCGGACATATTACAATATTACCATTTTTTAATCAAATTTGAACACCTAACTTCTCTTATTGTCATAAGATGCTTTCTCACAAGAGTCACATTTATAAAAAGAGGGATTTAATTCAGTATTGGCACAATCTCGTGCGCCCACCCTTGGAAAAAGTCACACTTTATCCAATCCTCGTCAAAATTTTCTCCGCATATTATGCAGTCGGTTTACGACCTCTTTCCCCAGACGTTAATTTTCCAACTTGTTTTTTTTCCCTTTTATGGATATAACTTTAGTCATTTGAATGAACGCACGTAACTCCTGTTTCATCTGCATTGAAAATTCTACATGCAGAAAAGGAATATTTACTTTGAAGTTGA
>CABFVX010002035.1:0-70073 GCA_902151425.1 Timema shepardi
TGAAGCACAGGTCACAGAAAGGGGAAAAAGGGGGGGAAACGAAAGAACCAGAATATGGCGGGGAACAACCTACAACCTTCTCGACGTTTGAGGAACACTGGGCACTGGCGATGTTCTTTCCAATCGGTGACCAGGGGTGGGGGACGGCTGTTGTTCTTGGCTGTTTGAATGGGCGTGTCTCTCAGTACAGTTCGGATGGTTGTCTGGTTCGTGCGGGTTGTCTAGGTGGGCCGGCCAGCGTGTTGTAAAGCCAGCCGCTGGTGGAGTCGGTGCAGTTGGGTAAGTCGGTTGTATTTCTTGTCCTTTGTAGTGTTTAGCTGGTGGCTAGTGCTACAAACTAATATCTAAAAGCCCCAGAAAATCTATTTTGGGAAACTGACGTATTAAATATTGGTGGCCAAACTCCAGTTATTTGTTATTTTCGAGGTTACCATTGCTCTAATGACAAAAGCACCTTACCTTAGTAAAAGAACGTTAAATTTTACATACAAAATCTCTATCTATTTTTTGTGGGAGCCATCGTTTTCTAAATAATACATTTTTCTTGTTATAAAGTACATCAATAGCACGTGAAGTGTCGCTGCTTGATGTGGGAAGCATTCCCATAATTGACGTCACGCAGCATTCCAATCTGTACTGGCAATTTGTCGCGTGATGTGTTACGGTTCTGACATATTTGCTTTACAAGTGCCAAACCAATATCGTAATAAAGTAGGCCCTACATTATATGCAGATGTGTGAGCCAATTATTTTATTTTAATTGCAACTGATAATGCGATATAGTGATAATGAGTGTGTTAAGTACAGGCTCGTTGATATCCTAAAAATGTTTGTCAAACAGAGCGCACAGATGATCGTGAACTTCATTTATCTTGCATTCAGAGCTTGCTAAGTTTCTTTCATGCTGCTGGTTATTTGAATTAAGCAAAATGTTCCCAAATTTCTCTTCAACAAATGATTTCTTTCAAAAATGTTCTGCCACCAGAAAAATGCAAAAGATCAACTACAGAAGGCTAATTTACAATTAGAAGAACTAATAAATTTTGGTCTGGCACAGATTCAGTTATGACATTTGAGCAAACACTAATGCGAGGCATTAAATCAATTAGTTGGTTTATGCATGGCCAAGGCTTGTCCAGTGCTATTCTTGCGAAGTGGGTTCATGCATTTCCAGCCACTTAAAATGTATGAGATGTTATATAGGCTTTCATTGGCGTCACCACAGTCACTTAAGAACAATATGTTGAGCTGCGTATATCCCGTCAAAGCCAGGGCCTAGCCGACACACAGAATATTACTAACCAAATACGAATATACAACCCAAAAGAGCGATCATCGCCGTTGCTCGTATTGATTTCAAATGGTCTTGCAGCAACATAAATTGTTAATTGTGACACCTCACTTGACGTTAGACTTGCTAGCCTGAAGGCCAATGTAGAAAATACTTTCAGTGACATGCAAATGAAGCGAAAGGAAAGCGTGAAGTTCAAAGCCAAGGTTACTCAGAGAATTAGCATTCGAGATTGTTGACATTATTTAGTTCTTGACTATGATAAGACATATGTAGTTGTTGCCCTGTCTCTGGTCTATTGTGATGTTGAGTTTGCGTGGTTTTTTATTTTTCAGTTGCGTTTAACATACTTGTAATGTTTGTCCATGAGTTTGTGGTTTCCATAGTGATTAATTAATTTCAGTGGTTATTAGACAAAATTTAATCACAAATATAATATACTTGTTTAATGACTGATAAAAAAATAAATAACAGCACAGGATGAATTAAAAGCTTGTTTGCTTATATTTGAACAGTATTAACTCAACAGGTTATGGGACCAGTGAAAACGTGCCAGCACAGGGTTTTCCTAAAGTTTACTCTGAAGTATGAACATCAAACATTACCGGATTGAAAAAGTAGTTTATTAACCGAGGTATTAGAATGAACTAAACACTAAATACATTAACAGGCAAGAACATACTTTAAACCGAACTACCAACTTATGCATAAAAATGTACCAGTATTAATAATATATAAATGTTAAATTGCTATACCAACACCCAGCACGCTTCCACTGAGGCGCCATTATACAATGAAGTGCAAGTTGAGAGATATTTTTTTCGTGTTATCGGTACGGTTTGTCCGTGGCGTAAATAAGTTTTGTCGTGTCGTTGGTAGGTGTATACTGCATCCAGTATATTTTCTTTTCTCTGCTTGCAGTAATTACAGAGAAGAACACATACGATCTCACAAAATTCGACAGCACAAATTTCGCACTGTGTAAATTTAGTGTGTCAACCTTACTTGATGCTCAAGATTTGGTAGAATTTATAGAAGGGACAGATACAGAGCCCAACAAAGCAGCAACAGTCGAGAGGTGGTAAGTATGTAAAAAGTGTAAGTCAAAAACCGATGTGATCTTATTGAGCTCAGTGGATCAGACATTTCATGTGAATTTAATAAACTGTAGGACACCGAAAGAGATCTGGAATAAACTACATTATTTGCATGAAGCTTCAAATGAAGATGCGAAATAAGATTGTTGGCAACAATTTTACGATTTTTAGATCAAGAATGGCGTCACTGTCGTGAACCAGATAGAAAAATGTGAAACCATATAAGAAACTTGATGATGAAGGTGAAAAACCATCTGATTCAGCTGTGATGTCTAAAATTCTGAGCTATTTGCCATCAAAATTCTGGGCATTTACCATGGCATGGAAGTTCACAGCTAAATATGAGCGTAAAAAGGAGAATTTAATCGCGAGGATAATTCGTGAGGACAAAAGATGGACATAAATGGAAGGGAAGTCAGCATCAATTGCGATGCAGGTAAAGGATAAATGTTATACAATAACCAGAAGTCTTATGATTTCAAGGACAAGTAGAAGAAAAATTCCAAGAGTATTGAAGATTTGAAATGAAAACATACTTGTAAATACTGCAACGAGATTGGTCACTGGTATCGTTAATGTAAAAAGCGAATAGCAGCAGAAGAAAATAAACAAAGAAAAATAGGTGGTGTTTCTACATCTGCTAATGTGAATAGTCTAGCACGCCCTATCACTCCAATGTGACCTTTGACCCCAACGTGGAGAGAGTGTGTATTGTGATGACTACGCAATGTTGTTGTCACTCTCTGATTGGCTGTTACGCTATATTGTTTTCACTCTCTGATTGGCTGTTTGTTTTCCCCTCCCCTCCCCTTGACACCACCCCTCTTCCTAAGACCCCTCCCCTCCACCTGATACCCTTTCCAGACATGTTGGTTCTTGTTCCAAACATGTTGGTACTTGTTTTTTATGTATACTCATTGATTTTTTATTTGTGCTCAATGTTTTTTTTAATTTGTGCTCATTGGTTATTTATTAATTGGTTAGAATTGGGACGGGGCGTTGAAGTTTTTTTTATTGGCATGCGGTCCACAGCGTTGGGCGGCGTCGCTAGTGAGCATCCAATCTGTCCGGGAGCAGAGCATAAAGTGTGACCGCTGAACAGCCGGCTGGGCGCAGAGCGCGTAAGACAACTCCTTCACTTCCCCCTTCACCAACCCTACACGCGAGGGAACGTGCAGTCCGCGGCAGAACGAACTTTCCTACCGGCAGCGTACCATTGAATGCTAGCAGAAACTCCTTTCACTTTCCCTCATCTCGTCGTCATACCCCTCTTCTACTTCCTTTCTTTTTTACTCACTCCCCGCCATTACCCATGTGTAACGGACGTGGTGTGAAAATATAGAGCCATTTAGGTTGTGGGGGGAAGGAAAAAATTTTATGTCTCAACAGCCCGATGTTGAAAGAGAGTTCTAAAGACTCCCCCTCTCCCGCTCTGTGGAAGTCATGAAACCCAAGTCCTTTGAAGCAACGGGTCGTAACCCTGTGAATGCCCCTAAGCCAAATAACCTTGTTGTGTTTCAGCGTTTCATGTAGATTCAAATAGCCAAAGCTAATATACTCAAGATTGGCACAGGATTCAAACCCTGGGACCTATGGCACATTAACAAATATAAATTTCTTTCTCTCCTGCTAAAAGCGATATAATTATTAGTACCGAAAGTTTTTTTAAAATATATCTCATACCACGAAAAGTATACTTGGAATATTTATTCACACACAAATAAAAGTTTTAGAAATTTGGCTCACTCTATGAAAAGTATACTTGGAATAATTATTTACAAAAATGATAGTTATAGAATATATTTTACACATTGAAGTAAATTATACACGTTTAGGTGTAGAGCAAAAAATAATCAATTTCTTGACCTCGTAGCTGGAATTGTGGCCTAGTTCTTAATTTAAAAAGTCCAGTTTAAAGAGTATTTAAATATATGTAAACAGTCGGATAGTTTCATTTTAAAATATGTACAAGTAAAAAATTGACTAGAATTAAAATATATACAAACAACTAATTCTATATGACTAGAAGTAATCAGGTAGGTGAAGGATTGTACTGGCGGTAATTAAAAATATGAAAAAGTATCCCTGGTGCATAGAATAAATCAATAAAATTATGCGTATTTTCATGGGGGGAAAAATATGAAAAAAATCTCAAATCTTTGAAAAATGGTATGTCAGTGGAACTGTCTAGAGTGAAAGAAAGAAATGTGATTATTCAGCCTGGCTAAATGATCACCTTTTAATCGTGGTGAGACCAGGAGAAATGTTCACAGGCATTTGTCAGGGTTTGAAAGGTGAAATTAGCGTTTGTCGACTTTGCAGGTTGCGCATCATTGTCACCTGAACAAGGGATTCAAATCAGGGACCTTTTGAGGCAGAATAGTAAAATTATTGCTTTCGCGGGGGTTGCAAACATATAGGTGGTTTCAAATATCCAAAGCTATTATTTATGCTTACTCCAGAGTGACACGGGAATCGAGCTCGGGTCCTTTGGCTCAGCATCAAATAAAGGGTTCTGTCTCGCATATAAAATTCATCTCTTTTTTAGTCAAGATTGACGGATGATTTTTTTGTGACCAGGCTAAATGTGCACCGGCATTTATCAGGGTTTGAAAGATGAAATTAGTGTTTGTGAACCTTACAGGCGGGGATTTAAACCCTATTTACTCCCGTCGCAGGGCGTGATATGTACCCGAAAGAAATAAACGCAGTGGATGGATAGCGGCCCGTCACGGCATATCGGACCACCTACCCAACGGCTCACTGACATGACCATGTTCGCCATAGGTGCTAGTACTGTAGCGTGTCAATCATGTAAAGTTGACACCTACACAATTAGGCTACGTAAAAATACGAAGTTATAATAATTATATTGGCAAAATCCAAAGAAGAGGATTAGATTTGAAATATTTAATAATAATATCCTTCAAAACCTACTGTTAACGACTGGATGGACTCAGATATGATCCACGTGCTCTCAATAAAAAATACTACAAAGGATTTTAATAATACAAATCTGCATAAAAAATACTAAACTTACAATAGTGGAATCAAAACAAGAAAATGAAAGCTAATACATTCAGGAATAATATGCTTCAAAACTTATTCACCGTGGCTGGATGGGATCGAGTAACGACAACATGTCTTCTAGCAAAATATTCAACACGAATGGCGACAGGGTGCGTCCTAACACATCCACTTACTACATCTCCACTCGTAGAAAAGAACTAAAACTAAGTTAGGGTTACTCCCATGAACCTCAAGCGCCACTGTCGTAGTGGCGTGTCATCGAACCACCCTTTTTCCTCACCTCTCAAGCTATAGTCCATCATATCACCACCTGTGTTATTACGTTTTTTCTATTTCTTTTTTTTCGTTCTAGTCAGAGAAAGGGTATAAATTAAGTACTCTCAGATTTATTTTATATTATTCTATCACATCACGTCGTTGAAGAAGGATATTCTATCCACGAAGCGACCGGTGGCCATGGAGTATTGGGCGTGGTTTTCACCACCACGTTTCCGAGAAAAACCTCTCTTCACGAAGGAACCGGTGGCCATGGAGTGTTGGACATGGTTCTCACTGCCGCGCTGCCAAGGAATATCCTCTCCGATTTCCTAAGTATAGAGGCGACGTTAATAAGTCCATCTAACTTATTGTTTAGTTGAAAAGATTGTAAATTGTTTATTTAATAAGTCCATCTGACTTATTGTTTTTTCAGACTTTGTAAAGTCGAGGTGACTGTTATGTTTATTTTTACTTCTTGTTTCAGTCAGAGTGACTAGATTTTGGTTTTGTATTATTCTAACACTGTTAATGTAGTCACAGTAACTCTAGTGTTGCTCAAGTCCCTCAGACTTGTTATATTGGTCTAAGAGACCGTGTTTTTCCTATATCCATATGATATAGCTCCAATATAGGAGCCTTGAGCTCCAGATGTAATAAGAACTTAGTCCAAATGGTTGCTATTCTCAACGAGCACTATATTTCTCTTTTGAGTCCTTAAGACTACACATTTGTTTTTATGGCTACAACCAGGTTGTCTATCTTTTTTCTAGGACCTAGTAGGGTCAATGTGTTCAATGTATTGAATCATTCTTGTTGCCGCGCTTCGCGTGTGGTATTAGCTTGGGTGCGTAAAGTGCGGAACTCCGCTTGTTTCAATATGGGTTCCACGCAGATAATACCTTTTTTCTCGTTGCCCTTTTTTGGTACCTATTGACTGAGTATTAGTATTGTATGAATTATATTAGTGTTGTACCCCAAGGAGTGAGTCAGTATATATATATATATATATATGCTATTGAATGATCTGGCAGTACCAATAGGGGAAGGACCGGCCATAGTACTATATTGTGTAGACACCTGTATGTTAGCCATCTACCAATGTAATCAAATAGCCTTTGTAGCACTTATAGCTACAAGTCAAATAAAACTGGGCAAGTCAACAACTACATTTACCCAATCTCACCGTCCAGGCTGTGTACGAACTAATAACAACACGTCTGGCCACATTATCAGTTAGCGAACAACTGTCAGCTCCGAGACAATAATCAAACCTCGCCCGCTAGAGACCGCCACCATGCTCATTGCCAGCCTAACGACCAGGAGAAGAGAAGAGAGGCCAGTAGAAGGGGCAAGTATAAACCAGACTTTTCGAGAATAAAATAGACGTTTCGTTGTCACGCACGTCCCCCCCCCCCTTACTTTGTGTTAAACTCTTTGATCCCCACCCTTTTTTACCGTCTCTCCGGTTCAACGAGTTTTTTGCAGCATATAAAAGACCGTTCATGAAAATAGACTGCATTCTTGGACTAGGCGTGGAAGTAGTAAGACGAAGCAGAGGCTTCAAGGACTTATTTGAAATGTAAGGATAAATTCATTTTCGGCGTAATAATAAACTTGTAACTATTCAAAATTATCTTTCGGCAATTTTTTTAATATATAAAGTAATAAAGTCTAGTATTATTCTTCGTTTTCTAGAACATGAAATTAACTTTAAACTATTTAACTTGTGAGTTGTATTTCACAATTAATTTAGTAAGGATTTACTTGGGAAAGTCGTTAATAATATTATGTCAGAATATTCAAAATTGATACTGTTATGCGTTATGCTTGATGTTTATAAACATTGAATTAACTTTGAACTGCTTAACTTGTGAATTGTATTTCACAATTAGTTTGTTAAAGGATTTACTTGGGAGAGTTTATGAATAACATAATGTTTGAATATTTAAAATTAGTAATGTTATGCGTTATGCTTGGTATTTATAAAAATTGAATTAACTTTGAATTACTTAACTTGTGGAGTATATTTTATATTTAATTCGGTAATGTTTTATTTGAGAGAAATTATCTATAATATTATTTATAGTAATATTCAAATTTAGTAATTCTATGCATTATATTTTGTATTCATAGACATTGAATTAACTTTTTTTGCGCAATATTTCTATGGTATTTAAATGAAAACATTTAAAATTTATGAAATAATTTCCTTTTGGGAAATATCGATGTTATAGTTGCGCATATTCAATGTCATTGCTGTTACTGTATCTATGCGGAACAAGTTTAAATTTCTTCTAAATACATGCATGTTGTTAAAATTTGGCATACATTTAATAAACTTGCTATTTATGACTTGCAATCTTTTAATATTATATTTAAGCCATGTTAATCCCTAGGTTTAGGAAAGTATACTATCCAGACACCTTTTTTTTAGCTTTCAACTTTATCCTGTCCATATAATATTAATATATATATTTGAAGGAGGACCGTAGTTTTTACCGCATCTAGGATTGAGTTGCGTGCACTGGGGACGTATTATGTACCCAGCATTGTCAAAACAATAATTCACACTGCTCACTCCTATTTGTTTATTTACCTTTTTTAATAACATTAGATTATACTTTCTTCTCTTGTATTTGAGTCCCTCTAATTTTAGAGCTAGGGTTACACCTTTCTATTGCAATTCATTATATTATGTCTCTTAAAGATTTTTCTAAAGTCCCAATCAAGCAAGCTAGTTTAAGTTATAAATGTGTTAACAATACTATATGTATATCATTTCCAGTTAACGTTTGTTTATAATTACCTCACTGTTTATGGTTGCTATTCTCAACGAGCACTATATTTCTCTTTTGAGTCCTTAAGACTACACATTTGTTTTTATGGCTACAACCAGGTTGTCTTTTTTCTAGGACCTAGTAGGGTCAATGTGTTCAATGTATTGAATCATTCTTGTTGCCACGCTTCACGTGTGGTATTAGCTTGGGTGCGTAAAGCGTGGAACTCCGCTTGTTTCAATATGGGGTCCACGCAGATGATACCTTTTTTCTCGTTGCACTTTTTTGGTACCTATTGACTAAGTATTAGTCTTGTATGAATTATATTAGTGTTGTACCCCAGGGAGTGAGTCAGTATATATATATGTGCTATTGAATGATCTGGCAGTACCAATAGGGGAAGGACCGGCCATAGTACTATTGTGTAGACACCTGTATGTTAGCCATCTACCAATGTAATCAACTAATCTTTCTATTGCTATTCATTATACTATGTCTCTTAAAGAATTTTCTTAAGTCCCAATCAAGCAAGCTAGTTTAAGTTAAAAATGTGTTAACAATACTATATGTATATCATTTCCAGTTAACGTTTGTTTATAATTACCTCACTGTTTTTCTTTTAGAATAAACTGAACCATAGCCTGACGTCAGTCCAGCTGTTTTGTAATTGAACATTGCTCTTCAAGCCACTGCATTTGATCTTGCTCGTGTCGCAACAAGACAGTATTAATTTGGAACTTCTATCTTATGTTCTTGTATATCTATTGTAATCAATAATATATTTTGTTTTACTGTTATAATACAGCTATTATTGTTATTCTAAATAATCTTATCAATCTGATTAAAATACTTCCTTTGTACCCGTGTAGAGTTGGTGCATGTGTAAGAGATGAAATATGCACATATTCAAATGTGTTATAATCCTTGAAGAATATTAATAATATCTTTTAATTGTTTAGTTTCTTGAAAAGTACTTGTTGGTGGAAATAAGAACTAGAATAAGTGTTATATTTTTGTGGGATAGCATCAAAAATTAATGCATATAATATAAATCTTTAAAGAAATGTTTAGCAAAAACTTTAATTTATGCAAACGGTAAATACGCTTACTCTTAATTTTGATTTTCATGCGTTCATTGGTATATTCTTTAGTTACTTTTTTTTTTGTATGATGTAACATTATTTATAAACACAAAATTTGAAGAAAATAATTTATACAGTTAATGAACTAGAGCATTGCGTGTTATATATATATATATATATATATATATATACTTCGTAGTCAAAACGTCCTAAAATATCCATATATATCTATGTGAATATAAATATATATGGATATTTTAGGACGTTTTGACTACGAAGTACAGGTTGAAACTATTAGTCATGCCCCTTGGTACCTGGCAAGTGTCGAACCACGGAATTTTCCTCCTTTGATCTCTTTATAAACACAATATGCCTAACCTCTAGGTCTGCCGTATCTCTCTGCCATCTACATTTTTACAAGCTTAAAATAGGAAATAATAGAATTAAATATTCATCCTTAGATTTAGTTTTTATAATTAAGATTTTTGGCGATGTCCTACTATTTCCAACTTTCAAGTTTTCCTATATTTTAAACATTTCTGACTTTCAGTATCAACAAAAAACATCAAAGTCTGTTCTTTTGGTTTCTTTTTGTCATAAATGGTTGATTCTACAGAACTTAAATATAGACTTTACCAAACAAAGTCCATCTGTCCAATCATTTCCGTAATTCCACCTTATAAAGCATAATTATTGATTTTTGATTACGCTTATTAGTACTCAAATATATTAAATAGCGCTTAAGATCCTGTAAGACATAATTAAGGACTAAAATACAGCCGAAATATAAGCTAAAGCAAAACCGTGTACCAAAACACCCGGCTGCAGATGTAGCTCACACTGCTAACAGCGCTATGTTGATGGCCGCCCCTCAAACTAATGGGGAAGATTCAAAACGTGCCGGACGACAGAATGAAGAAATCAACAGAGTTTTAACCAGTATTACTTTTCACCTTATCATCAATAATTGAGTGGAATTTAATTGAAATGGTTATAGCAGTTTTCAGCCAAATCTGCACCGAACAGTTTGGGCTCCGTGGAAGTGTTCATACAGACGACTTGGCCAAAAACCAATTTATTGGAATCACAAGTGCATAAAAGATTGTCTTTTAATTTAAAACCTGAGGATTCCGTTGTGTTTTCTGTGCTCTCATATTTTAATTCAGTTAGGCAGTTTATACTCGAGCTGTTATCCAAAATATCATTCTCAAAAGCCATAACTAGGGGCTGTTAAAAATATTTTGGTGGCAAATTAAATTACTACATGGACATAAAAGGAGAATTAATATAAGTCATTTGCAGTTTCTAATCACTATTTACGTAATCGAATATTAAAGGTAGGTTTTAAAATAATTATTCCTCCAACTCCATAATTTAATATAGTTTTCACGTGTCGTGATTTTGTAGTATGATGAAATAAAAATTTCATAAAATTTGATATTAAATCATCTTTAATATCTAATCATATAATAAAGGGGAGAAGAAACAATTGGAAACCAAACACTATATTTTCACGCACCAAATGTTTTAAAATTATTTTAATATGCTGCATATTATTTACACCAGATATTTTTAAATTTGGGTATTTGGACATTTAAAATTTAATCGGTACTAATAAGCCTTAATATATGTTTATGTCAGACATTATTTTATAACACTAAATTTGAATAAAAAATTAATTGGTTTCACATTATTTTTATAAATAGTATTCCTAGCTACGAAACATTTACAGAATGTAAGTTTTGTTGATGCTTTCGTCACGATTGAATATTAAGAAGGGAGCGTGGAAAGAAACTATCACGAAATTAAACAACAAAACTGTATTTAACACACAACTACATTGGCAAGAACATTTGTGTTTACAACATAGAATACATATATTAGAAACTAGATTTTTCAACAAATATACTGCATTTTTTAAATAAATATATCGTGTGGATTATTTAAGTTTACTGATTATATGGATAATTTAATAATTTAGAGTGTATTTTAAATAATTCAACTTATTTTAAGAACTATCATATAAAATAATTTTAAAAATTCTAAGTTTACATTTGGTTTGATATCCCTGCATATTTAGCTTTATAGGTAGCATTGAGTTTTAAACATTTGTCGGAGGATTCCTCCTCCTTTGCTATATTTACATTTCCTTCTAAAATTGTTCTATTCCCTACATTATTATTGCTAGTGTTTGAAACCGGTGTTTATTATTTATTTTCTAAATCACTATAAACATTAGCAACATTTTCTTCAACTTTTGAATTTTGTTTATCAGAAACAATTTTTTTTTCTCTTTCTGTCTCATTTTGAGATTCATCATCCATGACCAAACTTTCATTTAACTTACCCGCTTCCGAAAGAGTTTTCGAACTATTTTTATAAATACCTAGTCTATTTATTTCGGCATTGTTCTTGTGTGTTTGTGTTTTAATTTCATCTTCTAGTTCGTCTTTTACATAAGCTTCATTAGTATATTTGTCCGCACTGTGGTTCAAATGTTCCCCATCTTTCTCCGTGTAATTGTTTGAAGTGCTATTGACACAAACTGTATCACACTCTACATTACTACTATTACTTTTAGCTGTCTTTTCGATATCTCCTGTTTTTTTCTCTCCCTTTAGAGCGAGAGCGATTTCCATTTGCCCACCGTCATCTTGTGTAGGCGGAACTACTTTTTTCTTCCCAATTTCATTCCCTTCAGATTGTGGTCTACGACTTAAGTAGAATCTATTGAATAAGAAATAACCAATGCCAGTTATTGTACACATGACAGAAAAAATTCGGAATGTTGAACGAGTTCCAAAACCTTTCATTAAATAGCCACCGACGAGACTCCCAACTCCTTTTCCTGAAACAAAGATGTTTTTAAAACAGAGATGTATCATATCTAAAACCAAATTTATGACCCCCAAACTTATCTCACTTTTGTGTATTCACACAAATAGAAAAAATAAACTTTTATTGTAGAAATTCAAACAACAGAAATGTGTTTGTTTAACTCAAATTTTGGACTATGTCTTTAGCAAACTATTTTTAAAAAATAAAGTTGAAAAATAAAATAAAGTAGGTCAATGTTTGATCAAATCTGACAAAAAATAATTTTAAAACTGTAATTTGTTTGGCTTACATTCTAATATTAGTTTGGCATTTTAATTTTTTTTCACTTGAAACAGGAACAATGATAAAATTGCATTTTTGCTCCCTCTAATAGTTGGAATATATTTTTCATTAATATGGTAGTGTATATTTCAGAGGTGAGAATAATTTTAAAAATTCATTATTCTCTTTGAATATTTGACATACTACAATTATTTTTATTAGTACTGGTAGTAGTTGGCCTACCTAAGCAAATTAGTAGGATTAATCATCATACTAGGCGTATTAGTACTCGTAGCATTAGTTGCCTCAGTATTTAATTACCTGTTTCCTTAATAGCAGTGACGTAAGCGCTGTAACCCAAGGGTACATAGATGGCTACATTTATGAGAATTGTTCGGTAATCGTCTAAAAGGAGGATCATATGTCCCAAATGGGGAATCCCGGTAATAAACTTTATAGTTGATAAAATATATCAGCATGAAAACAATATTATTTCAATAATAAGTTGTGGGAGCAAAGTAAACAAGGTTTATTCTAGTATCTTTTCTTTAGTACCTATTTTTTCTTATCACTGGGTCTTACTACCTGTTCAGGTTACTAGCCCAATTATTGAAGATTTTTGTCTGACATCTTTTTTTTTTGCATGCAAGTAATGTTTTGTGCATACTTTAAACAAACAAATTTGGGTGGGCTACGTCGCTGCAAATTCGAAATAAAATTGGGATTAAGTTTGTGTGTATATATATATATATATATATATTAATATCTCCGTAAATACTACAGATTAGAACAAGTGCTATGCACAAATGATAAATCGTAATATTAGATTCCGTGGGAAGAGAGTATTTTCGATAACTCCAAGGACACTGACGCACAAAAACTTACATAACTTCTAAACACCTTAACGCGGGGAATCCATGTTAGTTATTTGTGTTCCTAAGAGATGGCAGGACACGCTGTTTATTTTCTAAACACCCGTAGTAGTTGTTTAAGACATCAATGTACTTTGTGCTTTTGACAGCACTGACTCTAGCAAATAAAAAATCTTAATTTCTTAAGCTAGAGACTGAAATAATATCTAAAAGCTGTATTCTTAAAAAAGCCTTGACAAATATACATTTTGTTGGGAAAATATCATGTTCGTACATGCCTTTTCTGGATGTGATACATCATGATTTTACATTAAAGGGGAAAAGGCAATATTAAAGTAATTTGAAACGCAATTTAAAATGACAAATTCTAAATTAAAGAAAACAGTGGAGATTCTTCAACTTGCAAATCAAACGCAAGACATTCCATTTTAAACTGCCTTATGGCCATTATTTATAGTGCCTCTCCAAAATAAAATATATTGCTATATATATATANTTTTCAGAGATAAAGCCTTTAAAAAAAACACATTTTATTTTGTGGTCAGCTTTGATTTCATGTTACTGTATTATTACGGTTATTCTAAAGGTGTATATATATATATATATTTAATTACAAAAGTGTCTGTTAAAAAAATCATTCAACTTTGCTTCTCTAGCACTGACCTTAGACGCCACCAAACATATTTAACTAATGAAATACATTTTTCCTTTTTATTAGGGTCTATTACTTTCCTAAAATAAATGTTTATTATTAAAATGTTTGTACAAACTACGTTGTTTAATGATAGTTCAATGATAGTTGATTTACAAATACAATAGAAAATATAAGATATACAGCTAAATACATTGATTCTAATACGTTAGCTCAGTCGGTAGCGTGTCTGCCTTTAAAGTTAAGGGTCCCGGGTTCGATTCCTAGCATGGCTGAAAAATTTATCATTGGTGAAATAAGGATTTACACTTTCACATTGATAAATTAATGGCCGGGGACTCAATGTTGTGCCTGTCCTGATCTTATTTTATATTATAAGGTATATGAAGCTACGACAGGCCTAGCATTCCGGTAGTGGGCATTAATATGTGACCTAGGCCACAGACTGAAAACCGTAATGGATCTAAAGTAAAAGGTATTATGTTTACAGAAAAATGTAAATTCAGCAATAAACTATTTTTTAGTTTAAATATACTCTTTTCTACTTTAAGATTACTGTCTTAATTAAATATTGTAAGAAAAAATGTTCTTTATAAACATGTTTTACCACTTTTTTGATATATTTATGCCTTTTGGTAAAATAGAACTAATTATTTAAACATTTTTCACTATCGTAATCTAATTAAAACTGTAAACATTTAAATTCAATAAAAATCTACCTCCTTCCTCTTTAAGTTATTTAAAAAAAACTAAATGAGATCATTTGTTTGAAAATGATTGAGGTTCATGCGACACAACGAGCTTTTGAGATGTTCCTGTTGTTGTGCGCGATTTGACACATTTTCGATCATGCATTACACGCAAATAGTTGCAGATTTGTTACAATGAGTAATAGCCTTTATGTGTAGAATATTTTGATCTATAATGTTGTGCTTGAATTAGTTTTGTATCCATCGTATTTACGGAGATATTTTCAAAAATCTCTTTTTTTAAAATTTCAGTCAAAATGTTTTCGAATTTGCAGCCACGTGTCCCATGCAAAATAAAAGTATGCGCAAAACCCTGCTCGCACACAAAATATTGCATGGATTGGTTTTAATGTCGGAGCTTGGTGTTAATTGGTCTCTGCACCGGGCTGTGTTCTATACACATACATGATAAGTCCTCTAATAAGGCTGGGATGAGGAAGGAAGCCTTCTAGAGGTAATATTCCCGCATTTGTGTGGAAAGAGAAAAGGAAACCATATAAGAAAAACCGCCCTTAGTAGATAAGCAGGATTCGAGCCCTGACATCCCCGTCTTCAGCAGATCAGTCTGGATTGAGAGTAACGCCTTAGACCATTTGGACACTTGACAAGGTTTTAATACTTGTTGAAGCACTCATTATAAACTATAAAAAAGCATGTACTAAAATATAATCTTCTTTTCATTAAGTGAACAACCCTAAAGTTAGTTTGGATCCATCTGGAGCTCGGCATGCACTCAGCCCTTCTGATGGTTAGTACTGCCTGCACCATCTGGTATGGATCCCGTCTACAAGGTGGTTCTCCGTTGCCTTCCACATCAAATTTATATGAGCGATCGCGAAAGGATTTGCCAGGAAAGGTATTTCCACATACCGTCCAAGGTTCTTGTAGATGTCACAGTCGACATGGTACCAATCCCCTCCTAAGGAAATCGTGCTAAATAATTGCATCTCTAAAAAACATCCGTCAACCTTGGCTGCGCTAAAACCTCGAGTGAGAACTTTACCCCAAGGCCACCGAAGGACTATTATATTTTGTAAGAGTGATAAATATTTTACCGTTGTAAAAATATTCATTTGAAACCATTTAAATATAACGTACATTTCTTACCTCAAAAACACCAGTCTAAACAATTGTGATCCCATTTCAAACATCTGGTCCCACAGTGTTACAGATATAGTAAGAACCTCTCTATTTTAGTCAGAATTAAACTATTATATGTTTTACTATTTTATTTTTGGGCATTAGACACGAACTTATTTTAATTCTTAATTATTTAAATTTACAATGTAAAACTTGTTCATCTTTATGAATTAGCAGGAAGAGAAATCCATCTTATTGGAGTTAGATGGTCAACCTCAGTGCTCACTTAAGGACCCCATGTTCGTGGGTTCAAACCCAGCCGGAGTTACCAGATTTTCTTAGAGAAATAAAAAAAAACGTACTACAACTTCCTTCGGAGGGGATGTAAGGCCTTCTGTCCCGTGCCTATTTTTACAAGTAAAATAACACTGGAAGGTATGAGAAAATATCTCTGCTGGCATATTAGTTAAGCTCGTTCGCTCTTGCTCATAGACATTCTCATGTGCTGACATAATCAGCCGCTTCTGCAAGCGCACGTTAAATAGCTCAAATAATAATAATAAAAATACAGTTAGATTCTCATATAGTTAGTGTAAACATAAATGATAACATTTTATTTTGAGAAACGATACCGATTGTCTAAAACTTAATGTAATATAATACTTACTTAATCTATTACATTAAAAACTTGAAAATTGATTGCCGTACTTAAAAAGGTACTCTTTCTATCCCTATTTTGAGCTATTTCTACCCAGTCCATATCATTACACACTATCTATTTCAGTTCCATTCAAATGTTATACTCCCATCTGCGTCTACGTCTGGGTTTGCCTTGAACGTGGTTCTAATTTCTTACATTTGCGTTGAATGTCATTCCCACCGTAATCTACAAGATTTGAGTATCCTAAAATTTCCTTGGGAATAGTACAGGATATGTCACTCATCATTATGTAACCTCCTCCCCTCCACAGTAACTTAATACATATTTGGACTAAACATCTTCCTAAGCAACTTGTTTTCGAAAACCATGATTTTTTTTCCATCATGTAAGGTAAGAAACCACGTGTTACACCCTCAGAGAACAACCAGTAAAATTATAGATTTGTATGTTCTGTGTTTTACATTCCATGAAAGCAGGCAAGACGCCGACAACTTACTGACCGAGTAATAGCATGCATTTCTCGATTGTATCATTTTCCTAGTTTCCAATTGTTCCTAAGTATTTAAACGTACTAGCCCTATTAAATAATATGTTTCTTGGAGTAATCTCTAAATTATCGTTCCCAAGCTGTGTTCTCCGTGTGATCGTACACAGTATTAATATATTTATATCGAAACCAATTTTATTTCTAATCACTAATATATATTTTGCATATCTTGAAACAGCTTCCTCACTATTGCCCAACAAATCTAAATCATCTGCATATCCTAATAGCTGTTTGTACCATTTATTGTCAAACCTTCTCTAATCTTTTGCATTACCCTAATAGCATGCTTTAAGGCTAAATTAAATATTAACGGTGGGAAAAGTCCATCTCCTTGTTTAAACCCATTATGTATTTCGAACTTGTCTGATAATTTTACATCCAACCCATACCCACATAAACGAATTCTTAATTGCTTATAAAGAATATAGGTATGAACATAGCACCTATAAGAATTTCTTCCATTTGTATGTTTGGATAGTCAAAAGAATATAACTTTCAACGTCAATGTTTCAGATATTTTGATGAATATATTTACTTTCCCAAAATTGGAAACAAGGAGTTGGAAAGAATAGAGCAGTTCAAGTACCTGTGAAGTCTTCTGTTAAAGGATGCCTACTTTACCAAGGAAGTTTAGTTGAGGACTGCCATGGCCAATGAAGCTTTCAACAAGAAGAGCTCACTGCTGACCAGCAAGTTGAGTTTGGAACCAAGGAAGAAACTGTTGAGCAGCAAGCTGAGTTTGGAACCAAGGAAGAAACTGTTGAAATGGTACATTTGGAGCATTGCGCTGTATGGAGCAGAAACTTGGATGCTTAGGAAGATGGAAAAGAAAACGTGGCACTGAAGAAGACTTGAGAGAATCAAGTGGACAAACAGGGTGACCAATGAAGAAGTCCTAAGAAGAATGGATGAGAATAGAACTAGCTCTCTCACATCCTAAGAGGGAAATCTACTGCACGACGTCATGAAAGCAACGTTTGAGGGAAATAGGAGCTTAGGAAGAAGGATAATTCAAATATGAGATGACCCGAAGAAAATTATGTGAGCTCAAGGAGGAGGCAAAGACAGGGTATAAGGGTGTTATTTAGGTTCACTGACAAAAGGAATGAACCTGTCGTAGGACAGAACACATAATGATGATGATGATAATAGTAATGGAGGAGATATCGTGAAATGTATTAAACTCAAGACCGTGATGGAGACTGATGTTTCAGGTGCCCCAGAGCTTGAAATATTATATTTTACCATTATATATTTTTTTATTTTGGCTGATCTGCCCTAAGTGTGTATATTTGGTCACATATGAAATGGATTTATGGGTCTCGTTCAAAATTTGTATTTATATGTTATGTGGTAATACCTCGAGCTGGAACCATGATTATATTTCTAGATCCAACATATTAATATAATTATTGGTAGTTAACAGATTATTTAAGAAAATATTTAAAAGTTGTTTTATTGATTTTGTTCAGAGTGGATAACTGAAGAGTATTTTATATGATATATTATACTGAATACTTGTTTTTTGTTGAAATTTTCATTAAGTATTTGGATGATAATCATGATTTAAATATTTTGTTTTAATTTACTGTAAAATAGAATACATAGGAAATTTGTAGTTTATTTTGTACCATTTATTTGATTAAACTGAGTGATTAAGGAAGAAATCCAATTACGTCAATTTAATTTCAAGTAGTATCTTTTTATTTCTTCTTATTATTTGTAGTACCTCGTCTTACCTCTCGTTCTGGTTATACGCTTAAGGAGTATCTTAATGGGTATTCAGTTTGAATGGTTAGAAGAGGAGTGTCGTCCTTTGGCCAGGTTCACACTTGTATCAGATCTTAGAGTCATATCTCGAATGCGTATATTGAGCACAGCAATTTGGACGAGGCCACACACTGGCGCACCCAGAAATGTTCGTGGGGGGAGAGGGGAACAATCAAAATTGTATCCAGAATTAAATTTTGGTGGAGAAGAGGGGGTGGGGGGATTAGGTATCACAACTCCATACCCCCTGGGAACATTTTTTAAAACTATTATATCTCTAAACTCTATTTCAATTCTATTTATGGTAACTAAGAGCAACGATTTCAATAATCTAAGTGATCGTAGTCTTATATATAATTTGATAAGCCCGTTTCCGGTTATAGAAATTACGAGGAAGTAACTGAACAGATTTTGACAAATGAACACTCGTTTTAACGGCTTGGAGTCCAGGATGTCGGGAAAAATATTAGTTTTCCACGAAAAACCGATTTACACAGAGAATTTTCAGTTTTTCATTCTTTGTTTAGTCCCTATGGAAATAGTTATTTGCTTCAAGGCTATAAATCTCTAAATAAAATACATCTCTTTCGTTAAAAAATAATAACTCAATACTTATTTGTTGTTCCAAACACATCACAATTTTCTCTTTGGATTAATGTTTCTCTTTGGATGCTGTTCATAACACATCTAAATTGAAAGTCCTATACATCTATTTTTTATTGGAATGTTGTTATCGTTAATTCATATTTAATCAGTAATAATGAGAATAATTCGAAAATTAAAAGATTAAATCTTTAAGTTCGGGAAAATATTGTCTGCGTTTTGTTTCACGCATGATAAAATGATGTTTAAATATGTTTAGGTAGTATGTATTATAATCTGAAAAACGATAAAAAATATCTTCAATAATGTTAAAAAAAATAGCCATTTTAACTATCTAAGTATTATTTGTTTTGGTGTTTGTTTTTATTCAAATTATGGGTTTTGATGATCATTTTATTCAAGGTTTTGATGTTCATTTTAGCAAATAATAACACAATACAAATACATAAGTTAAGCTCCGTTTTCATTTGACCGCTTAATTTTGAGGATATGATATTTATAATTAATGATTTGTACCCCATCTATCTTTCCACATTCTCACAAATACAGTAAGTTCAGTTTTGTTTACATGTTGATAATTAATTTTGAAAAAATGTGATTTCAAATTACTGTAATGTTTGAGTATCACATCCATATCTTTGCATTCTCTCTCTCCATCAGACCCTCTCACGATCTCATACACTCTCTCCCCTCACACACACACAAACACACACACAACCTATTAAACTATCTTTCTCTAAAATATAATCTGATCTTATTCTCTCTCTCACAATCTATCCCTCTCTCTCAAACACATTCTACTTCAACAAAAACTGTTTATCATACAATTTCTCTCATATTACCTTTATAATACTCTCTCACTCTCTTAAGCTCTTTCTCAAATGCGCTCACTCTAGAACGTTCTATCTCTTGAACATTCTCTCACTAACGTTCGCTGTCTCTCAAACTCCAATATCTCAAACTTTCTCTATATTTCACTCTCACTATATTTATATGTTTAGTATGATTGTATCCACTGAGCCAGCTGTGCTCTATTCTTTGTTTTAATTAGTTATATTCCTTATCACTAGATGTCAGCACAGCACTGATATCTTATCATTCCCACCCTTCTACCCTAATGGTTCTAGGATCGCTCGTCTCGCGCTCTTCTTAGCATAACGGGTAAAACTGTGATCAAAGCGTCTTTTAGCCTCGGGACACACAGCCATAAAACTCTCTCGTGTGAAATAATTAATAAGTGCTCAAGAAACAATATTAGGGCGCCCCAGCTATCATCTCTTCACTCCAGGTATTCTCATTCACCATTTGCAAAGGTAGGCTCATAGTTAATTAATTGTTTTTATCTGCATTTGATAATTTAAAGCTTGTGTCAAAAACCTCGTCTGTTAACACTACACATATATTTTGGTCCTCCGGGCCAGATCTATTTCTTTGAAATAATATAACTCCCGCTATGGTACAGTACAATCTAATCATCCACATTCCACATTCATGTTAATCATCACGTTCATGTAGAAAATGTAATAAAATACATCACAATTCGCTACATTTGGACTCAGACCCATCTAAGGTCACTCAAGGTCACTCTACTCTTACACCGCACAACACCCAGAGCTCTTCTCTTCAACAAGCTTCAGCAAACGTATCAACTACAAATACTTCGTTTGTTGGGTTGTCACACGTACATAGCACCGTTATTTTAGCAACAACTCTTGTTAATCTCTCAACAGCTGATGGTGTCTCCCTTGTTGTTAGTGGAATATTTGATTATGTTGCTCAAAATACTTTCATCACGAAACAATGTGCTCAATTGCTACAGATCAAACGCACTCGCACCTCAAGGTCAATCGATGTTATTTGCCAAGCTCTGGTAAATAGTAAGGGCCTAACGTATTTTAGTATTTCGTCTCTGAATGGAGATATAATCTCCCAAGAACATCCCATAATAATATGGGATAAAATAACTTCAGATCTTCCTCGTGCAGACCTTCCACCTGACATAAAAAGGAAGATGACCTCCTTTGTCCTAGCTGACACCACATTTGATACCCCTGCACCCATAAATATCCTCTTAGGTGCAGATTTGTTTGCACAAATTTGACTGGTGAACAATACATTCTCGGAAAAGACCTGCCATTGCCTTTGGTGCTGTTTTTAGTGTCGTCCTTATGGGGCCTACCCCCTACTCTGCACCTAGTATACCTCAAGACCACTCTGATCTCTACAAATGATATTGACTCCTCCTTGAAAA
Organism: Timema shepardi; assembly: GCA_902151425.1. Lineage (NCBI taxonomy): Eukaryota > Metazoa > Arthropoda > Insecta > Phasmatodea > Timematidae > Timema > Timema shepardi. The sequence goes on from CABFVX010002035.1 coordinate 21,820, forward strand.
ATTTCTGTAAACTTGAAGAACCTCCAAATAGCGTGGGCCTCTCTAAAGAAGAACAATTATGTGAAGATCATTTTGTCCCTACGCACACTCGAGATGTTACTGGTCGATATATAGTACAACTCCCTTTCAAGGACTCTTACCCCCCTCTCACTGACTCATCAAACAATGCAAGAAATAGATTTAATGTTTTAGAATGACGATTTTCTGCTAAATCTCAATTCAGACAAATGTATGTAGACTTCATGGAGGATTATCTTACAGCTGGTCACATGACTGAATGCAAATCACCTTTAGGTATTAACTCACCACACTACTTCCTGCCCCACCATGTAGTCATGAAATCAACCTCGTCCACAACTAAGCTATGTGTCTTTTCGATGCCAGCGCCCGCACCTCCAGCTCAGTTTCATTAAATCAGGTTTTATTACCTGGGACTAAACTTCAAAATTATATTAGTGACGTGATCACTCACTTCCGTCATAACCCCATAGTCTTCTAATGTAATAATATACAGATGTATCGACAGATCTTGGTAAACCCTGATGATCAAGCGTACCAATTGATTTACTTGCATGACAGTCCCACAGTACCTCTTACTGTTTACCAACCTAGCACTGACACATATGGAATTAATTCATCTCCGTATCTTGCATAAGAACTCTCTGCCAGTTAGTGAAGGATGAAGGAAATAACTACCCGTTTGGATCCAAGGTCTTACAAACACAAATTTCTGTAGATGATGCAGTTTGTGGATAAGACACCATAGATGATGCGCTTCTTCTCCAAGAGGAACTTACCAAGCTGTTAAAATTAGGAAGCTTTGAACTACGAAAATGGTCGACTAATACGCTTAAACTTATTGATTCAGTGCCACAGTAGCAAAGAGAAACCCCTCTATATTTCTGAACACCATAACAACCATTGTTCAGCATTCTCGGGCTCCAGTGGACACCTGACTCTGACATCTTCTCCTATCCCATGCAAGTGACAGGAGACGCTCACAAGCCTACAAAGTGTAACATTCTCAATTGTGGCTCAAATCTATGATCCCTGCAGTTGGTTAACTCCTGTAGTGTTCTGGATGAAGTCTTTCACCAAGCTGCTATGGACATTAGGCTTACAGTGGGATGAACCCTTGCCTGCTGACAATGCTAATAAATGGGCGTCTACTACCAATATTCAACTCCATGGGTTCTGTGACGTCAGTGAGGCAGGGTATGGATGTTTCCTCTATATAAGAAGTATTGACCCTGACAACAAAGTGACAGTTAGTCTTCTCATCAGCAAATCACGTGTTGAGGATTTCCATACCTCACTTGGAACTCTGCTCCGCTACTTACTTGCAAAACTTATGTACTATTACACTGACCTCTTATCACCACAATGAAAAATTTAATTTAGAATTGCTTGGTCAGATTCCATAATTGCCCTTTCGTGGATTCATACACCACCATATCGGCTCAAAGTGTATGTGGCCAATCGCATTGCACAAATCCAAGACTGGCTACCTCCTCACACTTGGAAGCATATCAATTCTCCCCACAACCCTGCGGAATGTGCCTCTCGATGTTTATCCCCTTCAGCTCTCAACGATCATCCCTTGTGGTGGTTTGGTCCTCCGTGGCTCTCTCTTCCATCTGAACAGTGGCTTCTTTCTCATTTCACTCCTGTGGCCGAAGCGGAATTGCCCGACGCCAAACCCTCACCATTAAATGTTCTCATTGTTAATCCATCTACTGATTCGATTTAAACATTGCTGTTAAAATACTCGTCGTGGACAAAACTCGTCAACACAATGAATTTTGTACTTTGCTTCCTTAAACACTGCAAATCAAAAGATCGCCAAACAGGACCTCTCAGGATTCAAGAGCTCACTGAAGCCATTCAACGCATTTGTCGAGTTTTCCAAGCTGGAACCTTCCCTGCCGATATAGAACTCATCAAGGCTAAGAAACCAAGCCGCATAAAACTTCAACGCTTATCCCCGTTCCTGGACAACCAAGGAATACTGAGACTAGGTGGACGAATCAGTCGCTCAAATCTTGCTCACGAAGCTAAACACCCTATCGGGTTGCCAAAATCACATCATATTCTTAACCTGATCATCGATCACCAACTTATCAAGCATTTCCATGCTGGAACTCACTGCTGCAATCTATTTTGTCCCAACAAATCTGGATCCTCTCTGTTCGCAGCACAATTAGACTTCGAATTTTCAAATATATTCATTGCTTTCGCCACAAACCAAAGCCCATAACTCCGTTTCTCAAATCTGTAATGGATTATGGAGGTCCATTCTGAGTAAAGTTACACACTCTCAGACGCCTCCAGCCTATTAAAGTCTATCTCTGCTTGTTTGTCTGCTTCTCAACTAAAGCAGTTCACCTCGTCGTCACAGACCTTACCTTGGATGCATTCATTGCTGCCCTCACCCGCTTTGTCTCAATAAGAGGGCTCTGTTCAGACCCTTATTAGGATTGTGGGACAAACTTCATAGGTGTCTCTCATTAGTTGAAAAAACCCACTAACGATAATCTAGCTCAAGACCGCACTCAACAACACCTTTCACAGTTTGCATCACAAAATTCCATCAAGTTTAATTTACAGCCTCCAGCCGCACCACACCAAGGAGGACTTTGGGAATCTGCGATCAAAGGCGCCAAATAACACCTCTCAAGTGTTATTGGAGATCAGATATTGACCTTAGAAGAGTTCATAACGTTGACGACTAAAGTCGAAGCTATGTTGAACTCTAGACCACTAGTCCCACTATCCACTGACCAATGTGAATTGGATGCTCTAACTCCGGGACACTTATTGATTGGTTCCCCCCTCGTTGCCGTACCTGAAACAAATGTATCTGACGTATCATTCAACCTATTGAAAATACAGAATTTATTCAAATCACTTTCTCAACACTGCCAGAAAAGATGGCATAAGGAGTATTTACACACCCATCAGCAACGCTCAAAATGAACAACGAAGAAAGCTAACCTACAAGCAGGATATCTCATCCTCATTCATGAACCCAACACACCACCTCTGTGTTGGCGTCTTGGACGTGTCACTTCGACCTCTCCTGGAAAAGATGTCATAGTATGAGTTGTACGTCTGCGCATCCAAAAGGGAATACTTTCAAGGCCTGTCGTCAAAGTGTTTCCTCTCCCACTCAACTAGGTTTGTTTATCGTTATTATCTCATTCTTTTTTAGTTATCACTTTGTTTTTACCTTTTTTTTATCTCTATGATTGGTTTATCTTGTATTTGTGTTTCTCTCGTAATTGTTGTTGTATCTCTTGTTTTCTTAATTTATTGAACTAATAGTTCAAGAGGGGTGGTATGTTTAGTATGAATGTATCTACCGAGCTAGCTGTGCTCTTCTTTGTTTTAATTAGTTATATTCCTTACCACTAGGTGTCAGCACCGCACTGATATCTTATCATTCCTGCTCCTCTACCCGCATGGTTCTAGACTCGCTCGTCCCGCACTTTTCTTAGCATAACGGGTAAAACTGTGATCAAAGCGTATTTTAGTCTCGGTGCACACAGCCATGGAACGCTCTCATGTGAAATAATTAATAAGTGTTTAAGAAACAAGAGTGGGGCGCCCCAGCTATCATCTCATCAATCTAGGTATTGTCAGTCACCATTCGCAAATGTAGGTTCATAGTTAATTAATTATCAGTATGTTTTATAATTTAAAGCTTGTGTCACAAATCTTGTCTGTTAACACCGCGCACTATCTCAAACTCAGTCTTTCTCTCTTAAACACGCTTTCTTAATTTCTCTCTTTAACTCGTTCTCTAGCTCTTTCTTAATATAATTATCTTTCTCTAAACTAGTCTATCTCTCTCTAACCTTCTCTCTCAAACTCTCTCTCATACTCCCTCACATGTTCTCTCTCTTTCACACAATATCCCTCCAAAATGTTACTCCTTCTCTCTTCTCTCCGTATTTATTTTTCTAACACATACAAGTACTCACACGATCACTCACTCACTCTCACTGAATCTCTCTCAATTGCTCATCCTCAGTCTCTTACACTCACTATCTCATACTCACACTCTCATTTTAACACTCACTCAAACACTTACACAATCACACAGTAAAAAACTTACACTCTTATTTTAACTATCACATTTTATCACTCTCTCTAACACTTTATATCTCAATATTTATAATTTGATAAGCCCGTTTCCAGTAGTAGAAATTACGAGGATGGGACTGAACAGATTTTGACAAACGCCCACTAATTTAACGGTTAGGAGTCCAGGACGTCGAGAAAAATAATAGTTTTCCCACAATAACAGGATTTCCACAGTGAATTTTTATCTTTCTTTAATTTTTTAATCACCTGGAAACCGTTATTTGCTGTATGGTTGAAGATCTCTAAATAAAATATATCTCTTTTTTGCTCGCAAAATTATTAACCTAAGACTAAAACTAAATTTTCCTTGCAAATTTTTCGTATTTTCATTCTGTGTGGGCAGCAGCTAAACTGTACAATCATTCTTTGTTTACATCTCCATGGAAACCATTATATGCTTATTATTGTATATCGGTGGATAACATATTTATCTTTGATTAAAAATAATAACAGCTTAACTATTCTAATTTGAGTGGTTTGGTGCAACGAATGGATAAAGAGCTGGGAAAAGGGTCGTTTTAAATTTCTCGTGGTGGGTGGAAGAGGGAAAATGTAACTTTTGATTAAAATTTAACAACTAAAGCTAAATATGCATGTAATTTGATAGCCTTTGACGAGTAAAATTTTAATTAGAAAGTCAATTGAGGTCTTATTATATATATGTTTCCCCAATAAAAATTCTAAAATACATTTTAGTGCAATAATGTGCAGGCATCGCTGCTACGACACACAAATTTATATACAATGTATCAGAGCTATTTTTCCAATTAGTATCTTTTGGGACACATTTAACTTGTATAATGGTAGCTTACCGTGATATTTTCCCCACAGTGTTTTACACAAAGAGACGAATCAGTGGGGGTGGAGCCCTCCCTATTTATGTAGGATAGAGCGGGAGTGCTGGAATAAGCTAGTGTGGGGACTGTAGCCCCAAATTTATAAGGATGCACATAAATATTAAAATATGAGTAATTTAATTGAACAGTAAAGTAACTCAATATTTTAATTTGCTATTCAGCCAGTTAAACGTAAGTAAGTACATTATTCAGAAGTGGTTTTGACAAAAATAATAATCTAAATACCTGCGTGTGATGAATAAAGTTGTGAAAATAGCATTTTTCCTAGTTCAGATTACAATTTATTATCTAATATGAATACATCATTATTGTAAGAGAATCATTCCTGAAACGTTTAGTAGTCACTTTAAGAATATATCCCCCCTCCTCCTTCCCAGTTTATAGCCTCTAGAACCGTCACTATTGCTATTTACATGTAAGTATCAAGGCCAAATATCAAAAGTAGCTAAAATACAATTTAAAAGTTAACTTTTCTAGCTTTAGCATAAGCATATTTTTTGATGATACTGGAAATGTCTTACATGTGTTTTATTTTTGATTTGCTAATCCGGCACTGAAAGAGGGCCATTATTAAAATGAGTTCCGACAATCCGGAAGTTCAAGGATCCTTTCTAGGAAAATTGTATAGGAAAATGTATCCACCTAGAAGCTATTCGTAAGGGTTTTGAGTTTGAAAATTAAAACAATTAAAATAATGCTTGAAGGTTTTCAGAGTAGTCCTTGTCCAGATTTTTTTGAAATTTAGTTTCTTCCGGAAGCTATTTAAAATAATTCTCCTTCAATATATATTTTTTTAGAAAAATAGATGCAATTTGGCACGGTCTCCTCCCATGAGTTTTTTGAAAATTGTATGCCTCTAAGCTATTTGCAGTGGTCCTTTGCTGGCAAATATTTGAAAACCGATTTGGGTTTAAGGGGGGTTCAACTGACCTATTTTACCCCCCTGGGTGTGCCACCGGGACCCTGTATCCCCGTTGCGATCAGGATCACTTTTTCAGATCGCTGCGTCCCGCTGCTGGCTGGTATTTCAGTGTCACAACAAATAAAACTAAAGGGTGAGAACATGACAGGTGTGGACTTGCTCCACCACAACATACGACGGATTGAAATATGGCACGCTACAAATATCGTGACGGAAAGGAGGATATGATTTGAATTTCACCTCAAACTGGTCATGAGTAGTGTTATGATATTCATAGGATGACCGGGTGCTCAATCAGCCTTAAATCTTCTGGTAGTGGCGAGTAGCGAAGCCTGTCTGGCAAATATTGAACTAAACGTGATTTCTGTATTAATTTCTCAGTACGTGGCGATCTGGACGGAAATTAATAGAACTACATTTTTAATAATCTTTTCTTAATAATTGAATCTTTATGTACGTATTTTTTTAATCCAACTAATTTAATTGTAATTGGGGGGGTCCTTTTGGTTCCTTTTGTTTATATTTATTTTCAATGTATTTTGTAAAGGTTAGCGGTAATAATTATAATACCATTGGTCCTTGTTTTCTTGCGTTCTTGTCTCTGATTGGCCTCTCCTGACACACAACTTCCTGTCCGTGGAAGTGATGCGATTATCTAGTCCACTTTCTTTCCGGACCTGATTGACACGAGACGCAAATTTTGCTCTTGTTTCTTTTTTTGTGATTTGATTTAAATTTAGCATGTAGTCGCTTTATTTTCTATTTTTGATATTATGGGTTAAAGGTCTATGTAGTTTTATTTCCCTATTTTTTCCTGTTTGGTTTATTTATTCTTGTATCTTTATGTAACGCTACCATTGTCTACAATGGGACTTGGTTTTCGTGTTCTACTATGTAACTGTCGTGATCCTATATACCGCATGTTCTAAATTATAACTATAAAGGGCATTAGGCATTATGGTTAGACGCTATTTTTATCATTATTAACTTGTCTTTCTCCTGTCTTTTACTAAAGAAATCCTTTTTTTCATAATGTAACTTTTTATACATATCGGTAAAGTTATGGTGAATGGGAATCTTTTCTCCTTTTTCTTAAATTAATGACAAAATGTGTGTTTTACTAATCAATTCTAAATCTTTCATGTTGGTACCCTTGTGATGATTTCAAAGATCCCTTTAAGTAACCAATTGTTGGTGCAAGTCTCCAAATATTCCCTTTTGTAATTTAGTCGTTGTATGTTGCGCTATCCTTCAGTCTAGGTGAAATCTCCCAGTGTGGTTTGAGCTAAAAATATCTATAGTATAAATAATTTTTATTCTTTTTAATTAATTGTCTAAATATTAAAAACACACAATGGCCACATGATTCTCTCACCCCATGTTTATAACATCTATATTTCTCATGTGGGAGTAGTGGCCATCTAATACGAGAGTTGCAGGATCCCCCCGCAGTAGGCTTCACGCTGGAAATAAAGTGACGAAACCAATCTGTAAATATGTCCGTTTGTATCCAGCTATACGGATGGCAATAATAAATAGAGCAAGGGGGAGCCCCATTCATGAATTGCAACTTCATGTTCTTTCGAGGAAAGAACATTAATGGAAGAACAAAGTGGCCTGCAGGGCTCATACAAATGACAACAGTTATAAGAGCTCAGCCGCTTGAAGTGCTCCAATTTGTAGCTTTCCCTTTAGACCCACAACTTTTGTGGGCTTATGTTGTACAATTGATATGCCGGTTTCGTCACAGTTGTATTACCTAGATGGAGAATTATTGATACTGTCCATTGCACGTTCAAAAATGTCAAAAAAATTGGAAACTGCCTCGGGAGGGAAACTCTTTGCTCGGGCCATTTAGAGACCTTGAGGAGTGTGCACAACAAGCTGTAGATTTCTTCTTAAGAAATTCTTCATCCATTTTTTCCCGGCTGGCTTATTCTTTTTGGAGAAGGGGTTCACAATTCCGTTTTTTACAGCAATCTGATATGCCATGCGACGAACATTCCTTTGAGAAAGGCTGAAGAATTGGTTTTCCATAGTAAGGCAGTAGTTTGCAAGATCCTTTTCTAATTCAAAGGGTATTTTAACTATTTTGGTTTGAACCACGTCACTAGGACATTTATCTAAATCCTTAACGTAGCGCTCTAGTGTAGTTTGAGGAACATGAAAGACACGGGATGCTTTAAGACTTCCATATTTCCTTATTTCGCATGGTCGCAACTGCCGCCTTCATTTGTTCTGGATCCCATTTTTTCCTTGGAGCTATCTGTAAATATTTATTTTATAATAGTTTAAAAAGGTTGTGTTATTTAGGGACGCTGGTCTTAAACGAAAAGTACTCCAAGTTATTTATAAAATTGCTAAGTGATATCTATAGATTATAACTTGACATTAAAGCTTCATAGAGATAAACAAATACATTTTTATTTTTATATTCAATATAAAAACAATGCAAAACTACCATATCTTAAAATTGGTTTACCGTTATATTTTGTTTTTTTTAATATTCTAATATTTTTTAGAACATATTAGAAACCTAAGTCTCCCCATAATAGTCTCCATAAAATGATTATTTTTGACATTCTAAAAATATGTTCAAATAATTACTAATTTTAATAAATGTGACCTCTATATAAAGGTACTTTAATACCAATTATAACCAAATTAGCAAATATAGAAATATAAATACCTTTACTCTGTAATCTTGAATTTATTCGAGCTTAGCAAAAACTTTCAGGGCACAAATAAAATGTTAGAACCGACTGCACCAATACTCGTGGAGCTACTGCTCTGCTAACAGCCAAACGATTAGGAAGCGTCCTTTCCTTCAATTTCCAGTGTTCGTCGATAGGTAGCAGCACATAGTATTGTACCTCCCCAAATTAGGAACTCAACCCAAATTAGGCGACTTTCCTCTATATATTTTTAAATTCATTGCCAGTATCTTTATCTAGTACCTGTTTTTGTTTTGTTACATCACAACCTGTACATTGTGAAAATGGAAGTACCCACAACTGTGACTGACCTCATCTTGGGCGTGACGGATCCTGGGGAGGAGGGAACCACCAGTCAATCTCAGGTGTTCCCTTCTGATTTCCACTTCCTTCAGGATATGGATAACTTGTGGGTGAGAGCCATCCATAATAATATCAGATTAATTAACACACCCTCCAATACATTAGAATATACAAGAACACCAGTGGCGTGTGTTGATGGGGGCAGTGGTCGGTGTGAGAATCGTATCGACCTACCTATGTACTCGCCGGTGGGAATGGACACAAGTCAAGTGCCAATCCAGGGTGAAATAGAAGTCAATCGAGTAGGTGACACTAGTGGTAATTTTTTATCTGGTAAGTATACAAATAGAGTTGTTGGTCAGGAAGTTTCTTCAAATGACAAATTCTTCCGTACAAATTCTTTGTTTAATCTGATGAAAACTATTTCTCCTCCTAACATTCATGAACCTGAGTCTGTTTTTATTTTCCTTCAGAAAATGTGTAAACTTATAAAATTGGGAGCTTTCCCCGAAAGTTATATTATCAGTGCCTCCTTTTCTGTTACCACTGGTATATTGATGGAATTATGGGGCAAGGCTATGCAAAATAGAGTGCCTTGGGTGAACTTGAAAGAAAACATCATTGAGAAGTGCCTCACCTCACATGACATTTTAATCCTTGCTATGGTATTTCAATAGACTTCAAAATCCTTTCGAATCTCTTAGGGAATTTGTTTCCGCATGTTTGGACATTGCAGATACTCTCAATCTCCAGATCACCACGTACTGAGAAAGTAATAGAAACCATTTTTAGTTCAATCATTGCCAGACAGGCTTCGCTACTCACCACTACCAGAAGATTCAAGGTCGATTGAACACCCGGTCAGCCTATGAAGATCAGTACAGTAGCCCTACCCTAGTGCTTTGTACCTGATCGTGAAGGGTATACGATATGAGGATGATTGATATTCGTACTTATCTACATATATATGTGTATACTCAGACAACGTTTTTATCATCCGTTCGGTTTATAGAGTGTGTATACAACCTTTAATTAAAAATATCATTTATAACCAAGTACAAATATGTTTAATAAGGTAATTAATGACAGAATAATTAACAAAAATACCAGTAACAAAAATAGTTATGACAATGATATGTGCCCATTTAAAAATTATGGAGGGGATTTGTATAATAGTTACAATTTTAATGATAGTTTGTAAACGTTTTCTTCGTAAAAAACTGAAAGAACTATGCCGTGACTTTATTTTGATATCTGTAAAAATATGTACACTACGTCGTACTAATCATCTGAGATATGAATATATTTATCAAGAGCGTAGAAAAGGGGGTTTTGGCGGTCTAGAACCCTTGGAATATTATATGCATAAAAACGTGTATTGGCTAAACATATTATAGTAATATTTTCTTGCGAACCCCCTAGAAATATTAGCTTACTACGCCCTTTATTTTACACTACTGGAATAGGAGTGAGGAATTTATAATTTAAAGGAATTATACCTGCATTAGCGTGGAAGGATATTGGTAAGTCATTTATTGAAAATAATATAATAGCCAGATATTTCCGTCTCAGGCAAACAAGATCTAAGAATGGCTAAGTCCAAGTTCCCATATGTGTGGGTCACTTGATAAATGGAGTAAATTCCAAATGGTACCCACTCTAAAAGTATAATATAAGATAACTATCATATAATATATTGGCAATACCAGTACTATTATTAAAATTTGATTTTTTAATCGGATCTGGTTTTACCATTGTCGTGAATACAAAGGATCGTTCTACTTCTCAATCATAAATTACATAATTAATAAGGTAATATGTTTACTTTATTTTCAATCATATTCACAATCGCAGTCACTGATATTTAAATAAGGAAAAATTGTTGATAACAAACCAGTATGGCTACTTCTACAAAATTTCATATTTGAACAGAAGATATTTTCAAATGGTTGTGTACATTTTAATTGTCTAGAGACTCCCCACGCATTATCATTGGCTTACACATCTCCACTCAAAGGATTTTCTATGCACAAGTCGATAAATAAATCAATTTTATGAATTGTTCTTTGTGCATTATGTTTCGGTTATGAACGCTATCATTAATAATATTATCTTTTAACTGTATGCACACCCTATGCTACGTATGAATCTGAACACGGTATTAAAACACTTGATTCGATCAGATACGACCAGTTTCACCTCAATATCAAGCGAATTCATCAAACATGAAAAATAAATAAATGAAAAAAAGAATAATGTTCACTTTCGAAATTAAAATTACTAAGGAAGTCAGTGGCAGCTTGCCCCAAAGGGCACAAGGGTATGTGCCCTCCCACTCAAACACCACGTTTTACATACACACAGTTATACGTTATAACAATATCATATAAGTTATATAAACAAGGAAAATATTGAAATTAAAATAAACTGTTTATGGTGGTTTTTAAGTATGAAATTTAAAATTGTTAAGCTAAAACCTTAAAACAAAAATATCTTCCCAATTGGAGCATAATATTTTATATTGGTTAGTTTCCTGGTGGAGTGGGGGAAGGAGAGGAGGGCCATTGATGCGCAGAACGCTGTACTAAAAACTAAAAGGGGCACATGTGACATGTACTGTTAATAATATAACAAGAGTATAAGTGGTCCAGCACTTCTAGGGCATAATAATCAAACAGCGGCTAGTGGGATTTAATTATAGCTTTTAAATTTTATAATTTAGGCTTTATAGTGGAAAACGTGAATAGTTTATTTCAATTTTTATCTTGTGTTTGTACATGGGTGGTCCAGCCCATCCTAGAAACAAAAAGGCCGGAAACAACTGACATTAAAAAAAATTAACATACAATTTATGTATTTGTTTATTTTTATTTTACAACACAATTTGGGGGGGGGGGGACATTAATATGAATTGAAACACCATACTCTCCACGAAGTGAATTATTGTATTCGTTTATTCCAGTCAAGATTTTTCATTCCTCGCTCCAAACGTTACGCGAGGAATGTACCAGCGCTCTAATGACTGAATATAGAAGCTGAGCAGGGACAGCTCTGATAGGCTCTCATAGAGGCCACAGCCAGTGTGATATGTCTCAAGGTCAATCCCCCTACCATTCCAGTGCCAGCTTTAAACTAGCGAATAGGGCCAGTAAATGGATCTAGTCTGAGATGGCCCTGCAATATGCGATAAAGTCATACAAGTGTTCTATATTTTATTATTTCGATTGTGTGTCTGTGTTTTAGTATGTGCTAAGACCCAAGAAGTGCCATGATGCGTGATTTTTTAAATTAAAACGAATAAAGTAGTGTCTTTATTAAAAACTCAGTTTTATTCGTTAATCTGCAAGAAAAATATGGAACTAAATTGTTAGGAGCACATCAGCCTGGTGAATCTATATTTATGCGTGTGGATGGCAAGAAATCAATAGCTTTTTTATATTATTGGTTTGTCAAACAATTGTGGTTAACTGCAAGTGAAGAAAAACAAAGTTTATTTTGTTTTTATTATTTATTATTTGGTGGTGAGTCGTTTTTGACAACGGTAGGCTGTAAAGATCTTATACATTTAAGTAAAACAATTAAAAATATGAGTAATCTGCAAATCATTTGGAAAATGAATTTAAGTTTAGATAAAATATTGGGAAGCGTAAATTCTGAATCCCTTGTGAAAATTTTAGTCCAAAAACAAAAGGAATAGGTGTCAAAATACAAAATATGGTCATATAATAGGCACCGTAATAGAATGCTTAAAATCTGTGGTACTTAACTTACATTAAGAGACAGGCGCACCCAACCTTTGTACAAGTAATGTCATCACTTGGTAAGTTTAATCCAAAACCTGTATTATATTTTTCTTTCTGTTTGTAGATTTGTTTAGTGATTTTTATAATTTTAAAGATTTTTAAAAATCAGGGAAACTTAAACGAATTTAGTTTAATATGTTAACACGGGGGGAGAAAATATAATTACCATTAAGCTATGACCTGGCCCCACTAAAAATAAACATCACGCTCTCCCACTGTGTTTGTGTGAATCTAAGTGTGACATATATCAATGCAATTAAGCTTGGTGTTAGTGGCTCTGCTGCTGTTTAAAAGTGGGCTTCCTACTGGTAATTCCCCACCTCAGAATTCAATCGAAAATTTTGAAGGGGATTTCCTGTGTTTTTATCTATAGTGAGTATTGAATTGCTGTTAATTAATAATAAAGGCAGGCCACTGCCAATTTTAGATACAGACTGTTCATGTAACTATCACTGACATTTTAATAAGAACATTTATAATCAATATAATAGTATGTGCAGTTGTAAGCTGACTAACAAATTATTCTGCTTATTTTGTTTGCTTTCAAAGGAAGACTCTTCTACATGAATTAAATGTGGTGTTGCTGATTTGAAACATTTATCAGAGAGAGCAAAAACAATAATTAAATTATGTAAATTCGGGAGCAACTAAGTATTGTGTATTTGCAACCAAAATAAAATTACAATGAAAACGTTCACAGCAACATTTATATGTATGTATTACATCGCTTAATAATGTGTATTAAAACTTCTAGGGCTTTTGATTTAGGTTTGAATTAGCCTTAATGAAAGAGTTACTTTAGATAATCAACCTATTTTCAATACTTAATTATTTTGCAGCCGTATTAGACTCAGCTCTTGCATTGTATTTGAAAGAATCAAATATATATATATATATTTGATTCTTTCAAAAGGTACCTTCAAAACCATCCAAAATAAACTTCTGGATTCAATGTTTCAAGTTTATTAAACGAAAGTAAAGACCTAAATAAATTCAACAAATTTAATTGTAGAAAGGATGATGGTCTTTCATTACAAAATATTAATAGCAAGTAAGTTTATATAGTATTCATTAGTTTTTATTTTCCATTTTGTGCCCTGCCATGAAAAAAGTGACGAACCGTCACTGAAGGAAGTAACGTTATAACTTTATTTAAACGCGCGGAGTTTCCATAAGTCCAGTGAAACCCATCCTTTATTTCAAAGGGTTCAATTTGTCAATTAACAGCAGGATGCGCACTTTTTCTTATGGTGCTAAGTATTCTACCTTCGATAGATCGTGGCGGCAAAAAGTTATGGCATAAAAAACTGTATAATAAAGCTCCCTTGGAGCAATTTAAAGATTCTTAAAATATATTTGGGGCTATGGGTGTAATACATTTTGTAAGACTCCAATAATCCTCTGCATCGAGGAAGAACACAGGAATAAGTTTTTATTTTTATTTATTTGAGGTATTTAACACGCACTTTCTGAATTGAATGATTATATCAGCACATGATAATTTTTATGAACGAGACCTAAATGAACTAACAATTTTGCCAGAAAAGGTATTTTCACACACCTTCCAGTGTTCTTTTAAATGCCTCAATGGACGTGGGACCGATGGCTGTACTTCCCTTACGAAGGAAGTTGTGCTACAGAGTTTTATCAGTTAAGAAAAATCCGTTGACCCTAGTGGGGTCTGAACCCACGAGCATCGGGTAATGAGGCGCTCTACCCCAAGACAAATGATGTATATCAATACAATATCAATACTACTCTGGAGGAGAAAGTGTTTTAACCTCAAAAACTTCCAACGCCCGTCAGTACAGCCTTGATTAACGATAAATACATTTCAAGAAATCATTTATTAAAGGAATAACTTAAGCATTACATCTTACCAACGCCAAAATAGATTCCTCCCAGAAGTCCTTGTATACTAGTGTCCGTGGTAGTAGAGGAGAGTTTGGCGGCGTACGTTACGGCTGCGGTGAATGAAAGTGATGACGTTACACTTTCCATAGCTTCGAAGACAAGACACAGCCAGGGGTTGTAAATAATAGAATATCCTAATGTAAAAACAGAGGAAAACAAACAAACCAGAATGTGTGAAAGCTGTCAGCTAGTAGCAAGGGGGCCTATAAGCTGCACGTGACCTGAGTAGGTCATGTCACAGCTACTGCGACGTTACACAACACCCAACGATTGCTTTCATCACTTTGGCAGATAATAGGAGAGGGAGGGAGTTTACATAACAACATAGTAGTATTTCATGTTAATATATTAATTGAAGGAACACAGGTCAAAGCTGTACACTAAATATAGAAATAAGTGGTTCACTTACATCAATTAAAGCTTGTACTTAGTGTGGACGCCTGCCCCCTAAAGTCAATTAATAAATCACCTGATAAGTTAAATGCAGCATTCAAACACTATATGCTTAACACATAACTAGAGTTAACGTTAAATAGCAGACAAGACCACACTGGAAAACAGCACTGTTAAGCTGAACTCAGCCTTTTCTAAAACGAAAGGCATCACAAACAGAATAAATTGATGTAGTGGCTATGATATAGAATTAGTGGTAAAATAGAGGATAGTTACAACATCACAAGTTGTGACCGTCATCGGGAGCACAGCAAGGAAAGTTTCTCGTTCACGAGACCCTAAGTGTTATAATAATGCTAAAGATAATTAAATAAACTGAGCTCGTATTTAAGGAGATATGGTTACAACCATGTACATACCACACTAAACTTGAATGACCATACAAGAGTATAATTATACTTGAGCATGCTAAGTACTCCACCAAGTGATCCCAAACATAGACCAGGAGGATTTTAAACACATTAATGGGCAAACATCAATCCTATTCCTAATCAGGAATGCCTATTTTAATCACAAATACTGACACAAACTAAAGACTCAAAGGACATTTAGCGTTGATAATAATGGCAGTGGCCTTAATATCTAATAGCATCTGAAGTATGCTGGACACTCATAATACGGAAAACCGAATAAGTTGATAGTTCAGAGCCCCACAAGTTGCAAACCACGCATGGTAAATGTCAGACAATTAATACTGCTAATATGAAGCCAACGACCTAATTTGGTCGCTCAGTAATGCCGCGAATCTCACGATTTCAAGTCTGCTGGTTTTAGTACAAAAAATAAATATTACTAATAATCATTAATATTTATAATTAATAATTATTTAACTCAGTATATAGGAGCGTCAAGCAGCTCCCCAGGTAGTTATGACTCACTATATTAATACAAGTACAAATCATTTCATAAGCCCAAGCATGGGACAAACAACATATACAACAGAAATATATATTACTTTAAATATTCCCCGATCTGCTTCGTGCAGGGGTGACCATTGGATCCACCATCTTGAAGTTGTTTGCTAGCAGCTAAAGAATCTCATAGTAGCTCGCGGAGTGTATAGTGGAATATAAATATAAATGGGTTACACCCGTGTGTATATACAAATTTAAGCCAGCACAAGATTAAGGAATGGATGTGGGGAGGGGGAAGCTTATACCACTCGAGCAACTTCTGGAACGATGATCTAGGCGGTGACCAACGAACGCGCATACAAGTGAGCATCATTTGTTCCGAACCCCTGAAGATAATATTTTTGAAACTAGGCGTATCGAAAGAAATTGTTTGTTGGTTTGAGATGAACGTCTTCGGTCAGTAAGGAGAGTGACGTCTGTGAGCTAGTAAGTCAAAATCAGTTTCACAAGGTGTTTATAATCTGTGATATATTTCAGAGTTTGTATTTATAGAATATGTTTCTATGTGAGGGCTAAAAGCGATTAGCCTGTCATATTACTAGTTGCGAATTCTAGAGATTTTCGGAATAGTATTGGTAGACATCTAGTGTTGTGTGTAGTTTTGAGTGGATCCATTTTAATCATCTGACAGATATCCCCCACTTCTATCCTACCAGTATTATAGAAATGACATTTAATTACTCAAGAAGACATTAAGTGCGAGAACTGAGGAAATTGTATACTATAACATATAAAGGTTTAGCTTCCATCACCATTTTCCCATACGAGTCAATGTATAATAAGCTCTCCGACTAAGCGACACTGACATATCATTAAATAAGCGGACCTTATGTGCCTAAATAGTGCAGCTAGCACCCCCTCCCAGCCATCAGCCTTCGTCATCCTACCCCTCCACCTCAATATAATCAGACCTCTCCCCAGCTGTTACGCCTCGTTATCCTACCCCTTACATAAGCCCCCTTCCTCCATGCTAGAGTCAGATTTCTACCAAGATGTCAACCCTCATCCTTTGACTTGACAGAACTCGTCATCCTTAGTGGCATACACCTTATCGCTTTCCATTTTCTGAGAATATAGGAATTTATGTAAACCATTTAGTGAATTATCTTGCGCCAATGACATTTCAAAGAAAGCTTGGAATTTTTTTACACAAAAGGGAAAAGGGGCAGACAGCATTTGGTAATCCTTAATTAGTTTTCTTCAATAATTTCAACATAAGCTTAAGGTATTTAAGAGAAATTCAAGATGCTTAGAGAAACCTTCAAACGACGGTTGGTAAAAACATTTCTATTCAATTTCAAAACATTTTGTGGAATGCATAATAGTCCATTACTAAAAAATTATAAAAAATAAAAATGGAGTGAACTAACTCAACACCAGAACCCATAACGGTAATCTCCCTATGAATGGTAATGCAAATATCCTCATTTTAACCTCCTCATCAGTTTCTCACAAAACGCCTCGACCCACAATGTTAAACTAATCATTACCCCTCCACGACCATCCCATCCCATCCTTCTTCTTTCTCGTCGTCCAAGATTTTAATTTTATCCACTCTCATTTCAAGTGAATTCCGGCATACACTACCCACTTAATAGATACTAAACTACAGCTCTTAGGTGATTCAAAACACCATCTAAACCCATAATGGTGAGTTCCTTTCTCCAACCCCATCATCTTTCATCCACCCTTCCACCACCTTGATCTCTTGAAATCCCTTTCCCCCCTCAGACAAACAGAACCTACAACGTTGAATTAACCTCTCCAACTGCACGCCTCTTTATTCTACCCCTTCCTATGCCACAGAGAATCAATTATGTTAAATTACCATTTCCATCTCCACCCCATTCTTCCTACCCTTGATCCCACCCCACCTAGAACCCATAGGGTCAAATTACCATCCCTGACTCCACATTCACCCCATCATCTTCCTAACGTGTGCCCGATCACTCGACATCGACCTGACCTCTTGTAACCCACGTTTTGACGACGTCCTAACGCTAGAAAGCTAGACCTAATAGCGTGGAACTACCCTCTCTTATCCACACTTCCACGATAATATTACACACAGTTAACTTACACACGGCAACGCAACACCCCCAACTATTCTACTCTTTCTACCCTCCTCCCTTTAAACTACCCACTACTTACCTCGGTGTCCCATTGGTCTAAGGTGCTACACTTTCAGGGCACTAGTATACTGATGATGGGGAGCTCGAGTTTTGAATCTCGGTTGGGTGCAATGAAAGTGATATTTCCTAAATGGTATTACTTTCTTCCTTCAGGCAACTGTGGCTACATTCCCTATAACTATACAATTTCTCATACCTAAGACTATTATCGTAACTAGTATATAGTAGGCGTATAGCCCGAACGGATAATAGGACGTGGTGGTAAAAAAAATACCTAATCCTAAGCCACACCCAACCGTCTCCTCTCTCCTCCCCATCCCTTCTCTCCTCTTCCCTCGTTACAATCTTCGCCACTCCATCACCTTACCATCCACCGTAGAGAATAATATGTTATAATCTCTATTGTATAAATACTAAGGTATAGGAAAAGGGGGCTATAGAAAAAAACACCTTCCCCTCCTTATTCCCCTTCAAACACTACCCCATGCTGACACAAATGTATATGCCTTGAAACAGGGTTCAGAAAGGTATGGCGTCCTGATGACGTTACGGATGTGTTTAAAGAAGATGCACGTCCCAACAAGTTCTAGTAAGCCTTTGAAAAATGTACTCCTCTCTTTGAAATACCTTTTTAATTGTTATATTGAAAACATACATTTTCTGATAAAAGTGTCAAACATTATAGTTTTATAAATCAAATAATAAATTATCTTTGAAAAATTAAATTAACAACGATTGTAAATAAATAAGAGTAATATTAATTATATATAAAGTTAATATTTTAAACTCATTCGTATTTTCCTCAATCTTGTAAATAATTGTTTAATGTTATATCTACGAGTATTGAGCATGTAGCTGATTAAATTATGTCATATTATTACATGTTTGATAATAACAGTTTTATATTGGATTTATGTCCTTATTTTTTAAACAAAGTCTGGGCTTACCATCCAAATATATAGACCACTATCCATTTTCAAGTGCTAACTGTAAACTCCTGCATGTTATCCTCAGGATTCAAATACCCTAGATTACATGTACTGTATTATCATGTTTATGTATAATAGAGGTAGTTGAATACATTTATCCAGTTTGTGAAGATAGGGTGGTTTTTAAAAGATTTATTCACTTTACAATGATCATTTTGGCATTTATTTACATTTTTCAGATACTACTCTATTATATTATTTGAGATCACTATTTATTGACGGTTGAGATCTTATGATCTATTATGATAAGTGTCTCTAACCAATTAGAAATTATCTAATATAATATATGAATCTAGTCTAATCAAATGCTATTGTTAAAGTATGAGATGACACAAGAATAAAGAACAAATGACCTATATGTACGATAGTTTGAAGAAACCTCGACCATCTTAGCACACAGGTGTAAGGTATAATATTTAACGTGACTGTTTATACCATGGCTACAATCAATACCCCTACTCCATGTTGAAAATCCATATACATTATCATAGAAGTCTCACCATCGAGGAGCTCGCTTCCTACCGTGAATATATCTGATATATTACAATATTTGCAACATTTACCAGTGGCTGTTAGATATTTTAAATGGATACATACAACGTGTGACTATTGTTTACAACCATTTTAGGACTATGATAGCTTGAGTTAGCAAAGTAATGTCACTAATTAATATATAGACCTATGTTGGTACTAAGTCTCTCCAGGAAAGAATCAACAAGGAAGTGAACTTACCATTTCCATTATAGTTCCGATACTTAGATCAAGGTGTGAATCGCCACTTGAACTATTGTAGTCTTGATAATTATAATTATGATGGTACCTTTTATGTTTCATTATGATGGAAACCAGAAAGGTGTATCTTTTATTTCGAGTGGCTACAACTATTGATAGTTTGACCCATGATGGAATCATTCAAGGACAGTTGTTGATACTTTGACATAATATGGTACTTTCTAGAAGAAAACAATCGAAGTATGTTATTTTTAGCTTAAATGACCTCGCCTATGTATACACAAGAAAGGGCTCCTAGAAACGTATGATAATGCTGAAGTCAACCTAGGTGAGCTTGTCTTGAATGGTACCTTTATTATTCTAGACCTAGCACTGCAGTCATGAATTACATACACATAGCGCAGGATAATGGTCCCGGGTGAGGGTTGACTGTGTGTCCTCTGGTGTTGAACTTCAGCTCAATAATGAAAATCCGTATGAGGAAGATTGTCATCACATGACTACCGCATATAGAAAAATGGGTCATGTTGAAAGTGTAGAATAAGGAATGGGTTGGATGGTGAGGGGTTGAGGCTATTATCTGGGTGAGGGTATGAAGATTTTAGGGAGAAGGCATGGATTATAGGGATCCACACCTCATTTGTATCGATCAAAGCGTGTAAGTTTAAACTTGATTATATCGCTTACGTTCTCCCTCAAAGATGTGGGAAGTATGACGGTTCTGCATCGTGATTAAGGAGAAGAAAATATATTGTTAATGAGGAGTAGGTATGATCAACTTTCAATATTCCGTAAAGGCTGCATTGCAGAAATTATACCATTTTAGGTAAAACACTAACATGCAACAAGCCCCTTGTAAAAACTCTGAGTATAATTTTGGGGCACCCTTAACCTCATACTGAGACTTATCAACATTAAGGATGGTAGGAATTGTGTACCTAAATTGATAAAAAGTTCGAGCCACTACCAGTGGAGATGTTTTCGTAAGCTGACTGAACGAGATACGCAAGATTGGTGGTATAAATCCTAACACTTTGTAGAGTTAAACTACTCTAAGTTATTAAGTCAATGACATTTATAATTAATACATTAAGATCTTGGAAGTTGATAGAATAGTATAAAGTTTCCCCTCTAAGATAGAGTGTTATTTACATTAGTTCCTTATACATTGACTCTTATAGGTAAATGCTGGTGGACATAAGATCTTATACTTATTATGGTATGCCTCTTTCTTCGATACTCACACTTATGTTCTTCTTGTATGATAGAATGTAATTTTTATAATACTGAATGGGAGGGGGGAGGGAGTCTGTCAGATTATCAAGTATGGACCTTCTCAAGTATTAACACAACGATAGTTTATTTGTCCTCCACCTGCTTAACTATTATCAGTATCTAGGATACAAGCCACTAGGTTGATTAATGGCTATGATGCTTTAACACTGAGATTATGGACTAATTAGATGTCGTGAGGATAATTACACTGATACTCCAGTGTAATAAGTGGTCACTAAGTTGTTAGCACTGGCCATTGGCATTGTAACCATGATATAAACGGCTCTAGTGTAGTTAGTTTTTCATAGGCACCACCATGTTGCTGAGCCAGACTCCTCCATATATTTCTATTTGTCCTTGCCTATTTTTAAAAATCTAATTTCCTCTAGAATCTATATAAAGTATTATTCCCCAATATATATATTTTTAAATTGTATGCTTTAGAAGTTATATGGAAAGGTTTTTGCCTGAAGTGGTGCACCCCGGGGAGGGGAAACGAGCACAATTTTTTTCCTCCCCCAGACTTCAAACCAATTTATAAAAAATTGCCAGCAAAGGAACACTCCAATTAGCTTCAGAAGCATCCAATTTTAAATAATTTGCTAGATTATGACCATACCAAGTGGATTCTAGTGTGATGAGATTTTCAAAAAATCTTCAGGCAAAAACCTTTCCATATAACTTCTAGCTAATTGGCTCAGCAACATGTTTGATTTTGTCAACATTTAATCCATTCGCTATGAATTTTGAAGCTAATTTAACAAATAGGAATTTAACTTGAAACGAAGAACAAGTCCACTTGGGAAAATGCTAGATATGTCCATTTCTGAGAATCCCAGATCTGGGAAATCCTTATCTGGGATATTCTTAGCTAATGGGAATCAATCTAATTTCGTGTATAAATTAATTTCAATGGAGATGAGTTTGTATTTATTAGAATCACGTCTTACTGCCCTTCCGGATTGTATGCATATGAACTAACCACTTGTTGGGATGGGGATGAAAAAGGTGGATGTGAATAGCCTTAACACCATTAACTTTCAAATATGAATAATGTAGGCCTATATGTGCCTATAATAAAGAATACCTAACAAACTTAACTAAACACAAGACATGTGAACTTTCTTTCAATAAAAGTCAGATCTGGCCAAACTGTTCAAAATGAATTCTCCGCAGTTACAATTAGATAGCAAAATATCAGTCATTAAAAAGAATAAATAATTTCATGATATTTTAGTTGTAACTATCCCAGATAAAGATTATAAATCAGCTAAAATAAAATTATTAAATAATATACATAAAAAATTGAATTCTCTTTAAGGAAAATACTCTAGGGTTGAGATGAACTATGGCAGAATTAAAAATAATATCGTTCAACTTTATTGAAGTGTACGTGTGTAACTTAATTTATTCTGAACTAAGGCATAAGCTAAAATAATTTTTAAGATCATATTTATGACATCTTTTAATAGTTTTCAGTTTTCAATTTATTTATTTTAAGCAATGCGTTTTACTCGAGATATGTAAAAAACGTCTAATTTAATTATATTTCTTAAATTGTGTTGACGTCTTGTAATATCAATTATCACCATGTGATTATCAGGGCCTCTAAATATAATATTATTATCACTTAAAAATGTTTAAATGTGTAATATATTAATTTATATATATAATATATATACTATTGGACTATTTATGTTCAAAGCACCTATTAAAAGTACACTCATAAATAATGTATTTAAGTTGTATGCTGAGAACAAAAGAAAATACGTATTTATTAACAATAAAAACTGAAACCAAACTTTAAACTTATTTTTGATTAAAAGTTTTTAACTGTAAATTTCACATTTACCTTATGAGTTAACTTGTATTTTTATAAAACCTTTATTTTCACAATGTTTTACAAGCTATATGAGAATTATTTTATACAGGGTGTTTCACTGGCTCTTGGCCCTGCGTTTCCCTTATAACGTTCAAAATAATGGACGCAATTCAGTGAGATATGCCACAGACATACTTTGATGTATGAGAAGCATGGTGACGGAGTGGCACGAAGGTCGGCACTACTCTTTGTCCCATGTGTGGCACCTGTGTGAAGGGAAGACCGAGTTGGTGTGATGTATCTGGTTGTGCTGTTGTTGTTATGGGATCGTTAACATTCAGGATATGAAGCTGTGCACATTGGAACAGCGTATGTTTATTGTGTGAACGTACTGGAAAACTGCGTCAATAATGACGGGTCAAAGACAATTTAAGGTGAAGTTTGGGGCTCTAAAACAACCGGCGAAATCCTTCATTCAGTATCTGATGAATAAATTGCAAACCTTATCGTTTAACGTGCTATGGTCTCAGCATGGAAGTCGCGCCAGGCACCCCTTGACATCGAGTCCCATTGCAGTTTCTAGGTCAGTACCTAAAAAGCTCCAACCCGCCTCCCCAAAGGGTGAGATGATCCGGATCAGGCCGGATACCCAGGGAGGTGAGAATTAACTCTTCTTCCCCTTCCAGTCACTCACTGGTTGGACCAGCACAGGGGCTGTGCCTTCCACCTATCCAGTGTGGTAATCATTTACATCCGCTCAAAGAAGTGACCTTACGATCTCCACTCTTTCCCGTGTGTATGGAAATGGGATCCCACCCAGTAGGTAATTCATCGTAAGTAATTCATCACTACTCGTGCGTACGAGTGGAAGCACCCATATTCTAGCCCATGCACTACTAACTGTCCAGGCTAGCGCCGAAGCTCTAACGTGGCTCACCACATGAACGGCGAGGCCGAGGTCCACAGGCCCAGAACCCCAAGAGCCGAGGCCTGAAGGCCCAGAACCCCAGGAGCTTGGACCCACATTCCCGGACCCCACCGCACTGCCAATGCCATCACTCGTCGGTGATTAAGCTTACTGCCCCACAGAGACCAACCCATTTCTGGGCCGCCGCCACAAGCAGGCTCGCGACGCGGGTTTTCAGCCCAGCCTTGTGTACTACTTAAAACGAAAGTAGTCAAACAGGGGCATACCAGTATTCAGGGACACAGCTTAGCACCTGTAGGTAACCGATGCAAACATCAGTCTCTCTGGCATGGTGATTGAAAACCACGGGGACATTGCTGGATGTCCACGAAGGAAGATGTCCTAAACTGACAGAAACAACGGTGCAGTAAATTAAAAACAGACTGCTAGTCTCCCCGCAGATCTTCTTGAGTAAAATGTTATAGGAGACATGTTAACGAGCAGCAACAATTTCAGAGCTGCATGTATATTGTATTGCTGTTACGCATGAATTGATACCTCCCGTCAAACAAAAGAGACTCATTTACTGTCATTGTTTCCAGCAGTTTGCAAATGCACAGCAGGGAATACTGGATTACACGTGGTTCTCCAAAGAAGCGTGATTCCACTTAAGTTGTACGTCAATTCCCAGAATACTAGTATGTGGGCTAGTGAGAATACTCACATATTGCATGAGACACCTCTTCACGATGAAAAAGTTGGGGTATTGTGTGTTTTAATGTGGCACCACTTTATTGGCTCCATCTTCTTCCATTCAACGGTGGATATAGCAGTTTACATGGAAATATTCCATGTGTTTGGGAATCTGTTGGACTAAAATTAGCTCAATGCTGGCTATTTTCAGTAGAATAGCGCCACCTGCCACACCATCAGCCTGACAGTATTGCTTCAAATTATTTTCTTCTTTGAATATCATTTCATTTCTAGGGTATTTTGGCCACCGAGGTCACCTGACCTTACTCCACCAAATTTCTTACTATGGGGCACGTTGACAGGGAACATGTATCGCAACAAACCAAGGACTCACATGGAACTGCAAGAAAAATTTCTGTGGGAAATTGAGTTTGCGACTCCCGATGTGTTGGTGAATACCTTCATTACCATAGAGAGGCGTTTGCAGGCAAGCCTTGATGCTAATGGTACCCACTTTCAACACTTGCTATAATATAATCATGTTTCTCACACAGGAAGGTATGTTCAAAGCAAATTTCACTAAATTACGTCCTTTATTTTAAAATTTATAAAGGAAACTCACGGGCTGAGAGCGAGTGAAACACCCTATACTTTGTAGACTTGTAGTTATATGTATAAAACACATTTAAAACTATTTAACTACACAGAAATATAGTTTGGGTAGTATGTTGTAAATAAGTAGATCATAATGTTCTGTAATGTATGACTTAAATATTGGCCGGTCTGATCAGTCAGGGTAACATCTTATAACCTCTACCAGTAACTCGACTTAATTCTATATTGGTTCTTGAACATAGCATACACATGATCCTTCTCCTTACCAGAATTTTTGTTTCATTGAATACTATTGGGGTCACTGGAGACCACAGTTTCAATTTTTTTTAATATAATCTATTTCACTTGCGAATTATGACAATATGAATTTTAATTTTAAATATTGTGTTATTTTGCTACTTTGAACAGAAAAACTTGTTTAAACTTTTAACGTACCGGTACCAAAGAATTTTATAGATTACAACTTGTCTGACTATAAAGTGTGTTTTTTGTATAGTACAGAGAAAACCAATTTTTTTTCTCAGATATTCAGAAAATATTTTAATCTTTTTTTTTTTGTTCAAATAAAAGATGAACAGTTACACAACTGATAATTATGCTTCCTATCTTATAATTGAACCCTTTATAAACATTGTCAACACTTTTCACCTATTTAAGCTAGTGTTGCTGTTTAAGAAACTGCATCCCATTTCTGTTTGTTTTTTAAGGAGATTTATTCAATGCTATGGTTTATAACATTCTATTATAATTATTTATATTCCAATTTAATTCACGTATATTAAAATAACAAAATAATTTTAAGCGTTTATTCCAAAATATGAAAAATTACAATACCAGCTAACTCATTGTAATTTTTTTATATATCCAGTACATCTGAACCAAATTACCGCCAGTGTCAAATACAGACTTTGTTGTGTTATAGTGTTAGGAATAGAAAATAAAATATTGCTTATACTGTATTATTTTATCTTTTGGTGAAATCCATTTGTTAAGTTTAAAGATTGTATTAACAAGTAGCCTACCGTTAATGAGATTATTTAGGAATGTGATAATTTTTCGTTTTATTTTTGTGGTTTTTGTCAATAACAGATTAGTAATTGTGTTTTGTAAAAGTTATAGACAAAATGTTGTTAATGTGTGTTGTGCTTTGTGAATATCTTTTGTTGTGAGATGTGAATCAATATATTAAGCTGTAGAAAATGGAAATTAGATAACTTTCTTGTACTTTCTCAACAAGTGGTGACCCCGACATGATAGTTTGGTGTAAAGAGGTAAAACTTTGTAACTATGCACTATAATTTACAAAAGAAACAAGTATCCATTAATAAAACGATGTAAATCGGTACGAGGGTTCTTTAAAGGGTCATATATATGTGGCAGCTTTGACTGCACAGAAGCCCAATGTCTAGAGAGTGAAAACCAAGTACCCAATATTGGAAAGGTTAAGTGGTCAATTGTCAACCCTTAATGAAGAAAAGTAAATTAATTTCTAGAAGCATTTAGTGGGTCTGAGAAAGATTATGAACAAGAATGTAGGACAGTTGAAGAATTTAGATCAATTAAAGTTGAAGCAATTTTAAATAGGCTATTAGTGCAAAATAATAAGACTGTGTCAATTTGTTCTTTCCCAACCAACAGGAAAAAATTACAGCTACCTAAAATACACTAGAAGAAATTTGAGGGACAAGTGAATGATTGGTTGAGTTTCTGGATCCAGTTTAAACGTATACATGAGGATAGAGTATTGGTGGCTGAAGATAAATTACAGTATTTCATCAAGCAACTACAGAGGGAACAAGGGAACAAGGTGGATAGTTTTACTCCGACTGCTGAAAACTATTATAAGGTTACTGACAGTCTGGAAAATAGATTTGGCTGAGATGAGCTTTTGACAGGGTTTTATATTAGTGAACTCCTGGGATTAGTAATCACATTAAGATCCTTGGAGTCAATACGGATGACATCATACAGATATGTGGCTATGGTATTTCCTAAAGTTGAATCCTGTATTCCAGAATAAATGATTAGAGTGTGGTTAAGAAATCCTGTGGTCTGCAACAATGAAGATGCTCAAGACAATGTGTATATTATAAAACTGAAACATTTATTGGCATTTTGAGAGCTTAAGTAGAGGGTGAAGAAAGGATCTTATTTGCAAAAATTGGTTTGGACTGGCTGATGATAATCAAAGAAGAGAGAAGAAGAATAACAATAAAACAGATGAATTTGTACCAACTGCGTGTGAGCTTTTTTCAGGGGAAATTAAACCCAAACATAAAGATTATATTTGTGACAAATACCATGAGAGTATGGAGTGCTTTCATGGACAATATGACACTTATTCAGAAACAAGAATTATTTGAGAAGAAAATGGGTTGTTACTTTTGATTCAGACCTGGGAATCGCCCTAAAGACTGCAAAATAAATGTAAGGTGTCTGATCTGTGGGTGAAAACACAGGGCTATCATGTGCTCAGTCTTAAAGGTTAGTATTGAGAAAAATGAAACAATCGAGGAGAATAAAAATGGCATGGACAAGAAGTCTTACTTCAAATTCTACTGGTGGGACTTGAAACTGAAGATAATAATCGGGCAGTAAGAGCACTAATCGACTTAGTTATCAGTTTTCATACATTCTGTTGAGAACAGCTGAAGAAATGGGATACTAACCAGTAAAGTATGAACAGGTGGTACATGCCTTAATTGTGTACACCACTTCTAAGAAACGGGAGTACAAATGTTATGATACTCACCAGAAAGTCTGACAGTGTTATTTATGTAACATTCAAAAGTTTAATCAACCAGTAAATTGTGGCTCCATTGCTAGAGTTCGATCAAACCCATGTCTGTTGGAACTAAAAAAGAAGAAGACTCAACTCGCTGATGTTGGAAAAGGTGAACAACCAATAGAACTACTCATTGTAACTGATGGTGCAGGAAAGCTGTACACAGGAAGAATGTATCAATTATAATCATGATTAGTTGCAGTGTAAACACAGCTTGGATCGGTAGTTATGGGAAAGCTTCGTGAAAGATCAAATGGTGATACTCAAGCGGTTATGATAACTACACTTTTGACTCCCCCCGATAATCTTGCAGATCTATCGAAGCTGGATGTCCTTGGTATTTCAGATCTATGCGAGAGTAAATCGAATAGTCAAGAAGAGGCTGCTGTTTTGGATCACTTTCAGAAAACCGTGAAGATAGATTATAAAGGGCGATCCGAAGTTTGTCTACCATGGTTATACCACGGAGAAGACATAACCTAAAACAAATATTTGGCGGATAAGAAACTAGATTTTACAACTTCACGACTCATTTAGGAGATTAAATTTGATGACTACAATGCTGTTTTACAGGGTCGGTTATAGGAAGGTTTAATAGAAGAGTTGGCCGAAAGAATGGTTAATCAAAGTAAATTGCACTATTTACTTCATTGAAGGGTGCTCAAAAATAACTCAACAACCTCTGAGAGGTCAGCGTTCGATGCCTCTTGTAAACCAAAAGACTTTCATCCTTGAATGACTGTTTGACTAAGGGACCAAATTTATTGGAATTGATCGCCATGGTTTTCTGTGGTGGGAAGACTATGAACAGAAGAATAAGTTAATACTCCGTCATCGCAGTGTAGTATTTGGGGTAGAAGCAGCCCATCCCTACTTGGAGCAGTGATTGATTTCCGCTTAAAGAAGTACCAACATCCGTTACAACACATGTCAATGGAGCTTGAATCCTCATGTTATATTGACAATTGTGTCACGTCTGTCAACAATGAAGAAGAGTTAAAAGATTTTATAGAAAATGCTACACATCTGATGGCTGAAGCAAAGTTTCAGTTGTGGGGCTAGGATTACACTAGGGCTATTAAAGAAGAGGAAACGCCGGAGCCAACTCCTGTGCTTGGTTTGTTGTGTGACATAGATGACGACGTCCTCTTTTGTAATGTGAATGGTACTGACAACATGCCTGGAGTGTTACCAAGAATAATCATCTTATCCATCACTCAGAACGTTTTTTCTCCAGTAGGATTCTGTTGTCCAGTTATTATCTACTCTAATATCCTGTATCAAGAGCGTCTGAAAGCCAAATTAAGCTGGGACGTAGAAGTTTCAGAAGATGTAAGAAAACCGTTTACTAAATGGCTTGAATACTTCTATTTGTTGGGCCAGGTGAAATTCCTAGATGTGTAACAATTTCTGATATGCAGTAGAGGAGCCCACACGCATTTTGTGATGCCTAAAAATTGTATTATGCTACAGTGGTATTTTTGAAGTGCCAAAGGGTCTAGGTTACATATTTATGTACAATTACTGCAAGCTAAGTGTAAAGTTGCTCCATTGAAGAAGGTATCCATCCCGAGATTTGAACTTATAGCTTGTTACATTGGAGCACGCCTTTCTGCATTTGTGAAGAAAGCGTTGTACTTAGAAATATTTTAAGAGTACTTCTGGAAAGATTTTCAACTGCTTTGTGCTAGATTAAACAAGATGAACATTGAAGAGCCTTTGTAAGTAGCAGAGGGAAATAAATCCACTCATTAACAAGACTAGATGACTGGAAACATGTACCAGGACGAGAAAACCCAGCAGATTTACCTTCCCGGGGATGCTATGTGAATAAATTTTTAGCATCAAAATGGTGGAAGGGACCTTTTGGCTGAGTTAAGAAAAGGATAGCTGGCCTGAATCTAAATATTTTATAAATGAAGAAGAAGTAAAACAAGATAAGAAACGAGGCATCGAAGCAACCATGGTCATTGGTGAAAATGAAGATCCTTGGCACTGCATATATTTTTCAAATCTTTCTAAAATTTTGAAATTGGTTGAATGGATTTTAAAATTTTTCAACAATGAAAAGCAGAAGCTTTCGGATCGAGTTATTGGAGAGTTAACTGTTTTTGAATTAACAGTGGCAGAGAAGATATTGATTAAAAATTTTCAAAAAGAAAGTTTTTCTAAGGAAAATAAGATAGACTCAAATTTACTTTATGTGTTTGAAGACAAGGAAGGAATTCTTAGAATACAAACTAAGATATCAGAACGACAAGATGAAAACAATTTATTGTACCCATTTATTTTCTCAAGTCATCATAAATTGGTAGAAATTCTTATTAAAGACCATCATACAACATTAAGTCATGCGGGAGTTTATACACTTCTATCAAAATTAAGGGAAAAATTCTAGGTATTGAGAGGAAGGAAGACAATTTAGAAGGTACTTTCAAAATGTAGACAATATAAGTGTAATGAAGAAAAAGTAATCGAGTAAGCTCTAACAATATTACATGAAGACAGAGTGAGAGAAGTAGCTGTGTTTGAGGTAACAGGGGCTGATCTTGCTTGACACTTAATTTTTAAAGATGGTAAGAAGATCTGGGTAGTCTTTTTTTACGTGTGCTCTATATCGGAACATACATCTAGAACTCATAGTATCCTTATCTATACAAGGGTTTATTTTTGTACTAAGAAGATTTATTTCACAAAGAGGACGCCCTAAGATTATTTACAGTGACAATGAAACTAGTTTTGTAGGCACAGATAAACGTTTCAAACATATTAATTTGAAGGAAATTAAAGCCGAAGTAGCTACTGAGAGCATTCAATAGAGATTAAATACTCCCACTGCTGCATGATGGGGAGGTTGGTGGGAGCGCTTGATCCAAATAGTGATAAGGCTGTTGAGAAGAGTTTTGGGACAGGCCTCACTTCACTATGAAGTGCCAATGCCCTTCCTTTGTGACTGAGAAGCAGTAGTAAATTCAAGACCTCTGACGTATGTTTCAGAAGATCCTTCAAGTCTGACCCCACTGACACCTGCAATGTTTTACAAGGTATTCCTCTGATGGGAGTTCCAGACATGGATCAATTAGACAGGGTAAACATTAACAAGAGGCTTCACTACAAACAGAAGTTGAGAGAAGAGCTAAGAATGGCATTTATAACTGATAATTTGAGTCAGTTGCTTCAGCGGCCAGGGCAAGCTGGAAGACGCCAGGAAGTTAGAGTCAATGAAGTTGTTCTGGTGGAAAATGAAGGTAAGAGGAGGATGTTCTGGCCTTTGGATAAGGCGGTAGAGGTCTACCCCGGGAGAGTAGGATATGATAGTGTTGTGCGCCACAAGATAGCCTCAAGAGAAATGAATAGAGCAATTCAATGAGTCTTCCTTCTGGAGATAATTGCACCCACCGAGCGTTCAAATGTGGAATCTTTGCTGCCTGCTGGAAAAGGAATTTCTTTACCTTCATTGATGAAAAGATCTTTGATCACCAGAAATGGAAGATTGGTGAAAATCCCACAAAAACGTTTAGATTAATATTGTTGTTTTATGGGAAAGAATTTTGTTTTGATGAGTCTGTAAACTTCCTAATCAAAAGGTCAGAGGAAGTTAAGAATAGAAAAGAATATTGCTTATACTGTAGACCCTATTACTTTATCTTTTAGTGAATTTAATTTTGTTAAGTAGGCTACTGTTAGTGGGACAATATTGAGGAATGTGATGATTTTGCGTTTTAGTTTCATGGTTTTGGTCAACAACAGATAAGAAATATTGTTTTATAAAAGTTATAGACGAAATTATGTTAATGTATGTCTTGCTGTGTGAACATCCTTTGTTGTGAGATATTGTGAATCAATATATTAATCTGAATAAAAGCGGAATTTGGTAAAAACTCTTGTAATTTCTCAACGATAGTTGAGGATTATAGCAATTTTGTCTTTCCTGTTAGGCCTATCTTGTTTTAGCTGAATAAAGCAAAATACTCAAAAGAGTCACTAATCTAACTTTGTTATGGACTGTATGATACAATATTGTTAAATTCTGGAATTCAAATCGATATGAACTCCTGTTAAATATAGGTTTTCTTATTAATCCTAGTATTGTTAGCTTTTTATTTTTCATGATTATTGCTAGACTACTTGTGAAAATTGTATCTGCATTAATATTTATTTTACTTTGCGACGATTATTTCACAAGATCATGACACCCGACTGGGATTAAAGGTATAACATAGTATTAGTTTAAGAAAAACTAATTAAAATATATATTTTAATTAGTTTTACTATATACTATATATATATAGTAGACAGTAATAAATAGATAAATGAATAAAGTCTATTTATTTCAGAATTAAAAGAAAATAAACTACAGGTAAACAAAGTTGCATTGGGGTCTTCAGTGAATCCATCTTACTATGGGGAGATAAATAAATAAATATTTTTTTTGAAAATGAAAGCTTATATAACTTACCTAACAATCGTATAGCGTAAAATATAAATCCAATAAATAACACATTGGCATGACCAATTCTGTCAATGATTGGTCCAGAAAGGACGAGGAGGGGAATACCAGCGATGCCAGCAACTGTTATTGTGATACCCATTAAAGACCCCGACGCTCCAAGATCTTGAAGCAGCCAGAACAAGAAACTTTCGATGTATCCCCACGCAGTACCTGAAAATATATTTTAATCGTGTACATTAAGCTTAGAAAATATACATTAAAAAAATCGTAGAGCTCAGCATATCCAGAAAACGGGTGTGTCCGTCCCCTTCTGATTTTAGTCAAGGACACATGCCTATTGACTGGAATAGATAGTTTTTCCTGCACTGTGGATTTCAGTCCTTCATTAAGTCAAATGCTAAATCATCTCTTTATTTTGTCCTTAATAATAAGGATTAATTCTAATAATCCTTTTTACTATCCAGCTATCCTGAAACGTAAAGGTTTTTTCTTGGCTTATTACAGTGTGTTTTACAAATAAAAGCTAGACCATAGTGGAACCAGGCCAGATATTTTAAGCTTGTTACCTATAAAAGTAAATGAAGGTTAAATATGTGCGTGGACACGATATTGACTCATTTAAAATTTCAGTTAATCCTATTTAATTTAAAAAGAATATATGTTCATACATTAGATTAGAAGTAGGGTTCAAATGTGGCAAAAACCCTTTTTAAAATTTAGGGCCTGTCCCATTTGAATATTTACCCTTATGTCCAAACAAAATAAATCAAACACTCCCACCAGTGATTTAGGGGTAGTGAATTAACTTAACGAATAAATATTATAATAACAATTATTTTTCCACCACATAGCGGATATTTCTTGTTTTCTTGATGTTATTGCATTAATATTTGTATATTACATGCACTCTTAAAAACAATCAAATAAACATTATTTTACCTAAAGTAGCAAAATTATAACGCGAACTAATTTGACATAAATCTAAGTGCTTGGGAACATTTCAATCACTTATGAAATTGTTCGACAAATACATTATTGCATGACCTCTAAATAAATAATTACATCCATATTTATTTATTTGACACGTGAATGTATATTATTATATTGCGTCAATCCACAAATAAGTTAATTTACTTTGTATTTGTTAAAATGAAATAAACTATTAATATAAATGCACTAATATAAATAAAGGTAATATGAATTAATCAATAAATACAAATTTGTTGACTATATTAAAAATACTATAAAATAAATATCTTATATATATTTTGACAAGACCTTTTCCGGTAATAGAAATTACTAGGAAATGGCTGAACATATTTTGCAAATTAACTTTCATTTTAGTGGTCAGGAGTCCAGGATGACGAGAAAAACCATAGTTTTCAACGAAAATCGGATTTTCACAGATATTTTTCTAAGCTTTTCTTTCTTTGCTTATATCACCATGGAAAACTTGATTAGTGCCTCACTGTATATATGTAAATAAAATATTTTCTCTTGTTGCAAATAATACCATTTTTATTTATTTGAGGTATTTAACGTACACTTTCCGAACCAGCACATGACTTTATATTTACTTATATCTAAAGCAGACACAACATCCAGCCCCCTGCCCATAATTAATCAATGTGAAAGAATTAGCCCACATTTCCCCACTGATAAATTTCCGGCTATGCTGTAAATACAATTTTAATGTTGTGGTACAAAAAAGAAATTATTTGTTAATTTATCAATCGAACAGATGATATTAGGATAGAAGTAGATAATTTTGGTTTTTGCATTGTTGCTTTTAATCCTTCCTTTTCTTTATCTTTTTAATATTTGCCTTTGCTCTGTGTAAAATTTGATAATCCCTTTTTCAGTCATTAAAACTGCGAGAAAATGACAACAGATTCTTACAAATGACCTCTCATTTTAAAGGCAATGAGTCCAGAATGTTGATAAAAAGCAGCAGTTTCCAATGAAAATCTGATTTTCCCGGAAAATTTTCAATTTTTCCTTCTTTGTTTAAATCACCATGGAAACCCTTATTTGTGCATGGTTTCATACGTGTGAATAAAATATAAATAATTTTACTTGGCTATAAATAATTTCTCATTTTGTGAATAAAATATTTCTGCGTGGCTAAAAATAATAAGTCAAATCTCACTTAAGATGTACAGTTCAACAAATATAAAAGTTATGGCAAATATTTATACTGGCCTATTCAGTATTCAAACAAATGATAATGGGTTACAAGCTATAAATATATCA
Organism: Timema shepardi; assembly: GCA_902151425.1. Classification (NCBI taxonomy): domain Eukaryota; kingdom Metazoa; phylum Arthropoda; class Insecta; order Phasmatodea; family Timematidae; genus Timema; species Timema shepardi. The sequence goes on from CABFVX010002035.1 coordinate 56,502, forward strand.
TTCTGTTTGTATTGGTCCTGTTTTTCCTTCTTTATTTTGAATATTTACCTCTTATTACAAAATGGTTGTTATAATAGCTGGCACAAGCACTTCTCTCACACACATTCCTTGATTGAAGGAACTAATTTCCTAGACTGGGGGAACATTTATTGTTATTGGAATGTTGCTATTGTTAATAAATATTTAACTCAACAATATGCCTATATGCCTGCGTTGTTTCGTAAGGAACGCTTTAATATAGGGTTGAGTCGTAATAATTAATTTTTGATTGTAAAGATCTTTGTAACATTTCAATACAAGGTCTACTTTCTTCTTCATTTTAGAACTTATCAATAAATCAGGGTCATGTTTATCAACAATATTAATTTCTGAGTCGATCACTTTGAGGGCCTGGAACATAACGTTTGTTGTATAGGTTCTCAAAGACTATATTTTTTGGGCTCTGTTATTATTCGTCTCTAATATCTTCCACTTTGATAGCCATGAGATCTTCGTTTGTCATATTATCTTTATGAAAGGTTAGGAGGTCATCTACTAGTTCTACTATTTATTCATCAACGTCTGTGAATCTAATCTGTTGTACCATGTCTACAATCTCTCTCCTTGTGCTACGGAGCTCATTTTCCACTGAAATGTCTGGAATGCCTGCTACAGTTTCAGGCCATAGCTTATTTCCTACACCGGTCATGCATCAAGGAGCGATTTAATTCCAGGCCTCAAGAATGATATTGATTGCAATCTTAGTGTTAAACTGGCGCCAAAACTCCTTAATGGAAAGTTTATCGCCTCCTGCATCAACCTCTTTGATAAGAATTAAGAATTTTTGAAGGCAATAATAGCTCTTAAAAGTCTAGATCACTTCTTGGTTCATGGGATAAACTATACATGTGGTGTTGGGAGGAAAAAATAAATCTTCTATATTTTCATTTAACTCCTTAACAGTAAAATGATGAATATCAACTATGTCAAGCAAGGTAAGAATTTTAAAATTAATTGTTCCCCTCTTACAATAGGCTTTCAACTCATCCTGAAATTCTCTGTAAATATACTCACAGTAAACGGTAGAGGTCCTCCGTCCTTTCTTACTGAATCGCCAAATAGCAGGAAATCTGGTTTTAAAATAACCTTTCAATGCCCGAGGATATTCTAACTGATAGATCATGAGGGGCTGTAACTTGTATTCCCCTGAAGCGTTCCCTCCATAAAGTAGAGTGCAGTGGTGCTTGAACTCCTCGAAACCAAGCTATTTTTTTTTCTTCAACAAAAATAAATGTGTGACTTTGCACTTGTTTCCATAACAGACCAATTTCTTCTAAATTAAACATCTGTTTTGGTGCGTATCCTGTATCCTACTTCTGCAATGAATTGTTTAAATGTCTCACCTGCAACATGGTATGTGGTGGCCTCCTTGCCAATCAGTTTTAATTTGTGGAATTTACGTCAATTTTTGGAATGATTAAACTAACCTGAACCTACTGATAAAGCTGCCAGTTCTTTCGCGTCTTTAGTTAGATCTGCTTACAGAGTATTCTCTTGAATAACAGCTCCGGAGAGTGGCATGTTCCGCTGGTTGGGATGTTCTATACAGTTGGTTAACATTGTTACATTTTCTCCAATGCACTCGACCGCGATTTAGTCACTCTAGTTACACTAATATTCTTAGAAGTTTACGCACTTTTATTAATTGATTCAGAATTAGCACGAACAGTTATTTCTGTCGAGTCATTAAGTCCCATGACACGTTGAATGACAATTCTACGTTCACCTTTTCCAAACCTTTTCAGATCTTCTAATTACACTTCTAAGGAATGTGATTTCCGTACTATTTTCACTAATTTACCACTTTTCACATTCTTTGGAGAGTTTTGTTTGCATTTTCCCAACATTTTATCTCTAAGGAAATAACAAATTCACAAGAATAATATGTCGCTTCAAGCTTTGTTACAACAGTGACTAAAGAGCTTGTGCACAGCATTGAGAAGCAAAGGGTAAGGTTGATGCAGTTGAAGAGGTGCACACAGATAATGTTGACACACGAGGGAGCTCGCAATTGTTTCCATCTACCAATAAAAAATTGCACCACGAAGATTCCTAGAACACTTGTATATTTTTCTCTCACAAGTCAAAATCCGCGTGTATGCGAATACGCAGATCACGAAAGCACGTATTACAGGGTTCGCCTTCAATTGTAAATCAGTAAATAAAATATTTCTCCTAGGTTAAAATAACAACAGCTCAATTTTTACTTTAATGGTTTGGCGAAACGAATAAATAGAGAGCTGGGAGAGGGTCGGTTTCAAGGTTCTCATCGTGGCATGAAGGGAGAAAATATACTATTGACTCAAATTAAGCAACGAAATATCTTAATATCTATGTAAAGCTGATAACATTTGATTAGTAAACTTTTAAGTAGAAAATCAAGTGAAGGCTTATTATATAAATATTTCCCCACTAAAAAGTTAAAAATAGATTTTATAGAAATAATTTTCAGCCATCAGTGCAACAATCATCAAGTATTAATTGAATTATAAAAAAATCACAATCCCTGTTTCAAATGTATCAACACCTAAATATTGGCGGCTAACATATATTAGTTTTAAACATACTCCCGGTCATTAGTTGACTTAATTAGGTGTTGATATACATTATTAGCAAGGAGATTTATAAATAATAATCACATAACAATTGAGATACATTGTGATAGTGTGATGTTCTATAAATACTAGAAAAAATAATTATAAGTTTAGTAGTATTCTTACCAAGAATAAATATGGCAACAAACAGAGCAACCATCTCTACATTCTTGATCACCGAGAGCACATCGTGGACAACATTAGTGGCTGGTACCTTGAACTCTAGATTTATCGTCAGCATGAGAACTCCACTTAGTATCTTAAGTCCTGCATAAAGATAGAAGGCGGGCCTGTAACATACATTATCTCTTCAAAATCTCTTATAAAATATTTGTCACCACCAAGTGCACGTAGCTTATTATGTATTGGTTAGATCTAAGCCTAAATATATTATTGTTTTTTGGGATTCCACTATCTTAACTGACTTTTTCAAATTGTAAAACGTTCAAAGTAAATGTTTTACTGCTTGCTATGATAAAGTGTTTAGTAAATTTTTTTTTTTTTTTGATTATGACCAAATTCGAAAAACATTTAAAGGTTCAAAACTCTCTCGGCACGCAAACTTTATTGTGATTTTTTAATATTTCTTATGGCATCGTTCTCTTTAAATTTTCCCATTAGCATAAAGGCATTCATGCTCCTTCTTGAACCTCTCATAATCTAAAATGGTTTTCTCCCAATAGCTTTTACAAGCTCATTCATGGGCGTAGCGAGGGTTTCAAACGGGCACGTTTAGAACAAGTATATGAAGATTTAATAGTAATAAACTCTGAGAAATAAGAATATGCTTATTTTATATGTATCTATTCTTGAGACAAAATATATCTAATATGTATCTATATTAAGTGTGAAACAGTTAAAACCTTACACGAGTCTATATAGCCAATGTTTTTACTCTATTATATTAAATGGTTCAAATATTAAGTACGGTAACATAAAAAATATATACTTTAAAAAATGTATCCATAAAATCATTTTTAAGATGTAGCCTTAAAGAGGAAAACCAGCTTGCCTTGATACAATTGCAAAGAGCCTTACAACATCCTCTGGATCACAAAACTATCATGATACACGATGAGAAGTTTAAGTACGGTCAAACTATCACTTCCTCTGGCGTTTCTTAGGTAACATTTTATTCGCCTACGTGTAGAGAAAGTACGTTCAAGGATTGCTGTCGATAGTGGAAGTGTAGCTAACATTTTAAGAAGTTTCTGAATATTTGTAAAATAAAGTCCAAGCTACACTGTACGAGAGCTTCAATAGCATTCGTCATTACATATTTTTCATTCACTCTCACCCACTTTGCTTTCCAGGTGGTTATCGCAATTGAGCATGTCCTTTTGTTAGGAAACATAGCATAAGAGAAGGTAACAATCTCATTCTAACTCCAACTCATCTAAGTCAGTGCCTACTATTAGATTAGGGATTCATTTTTGTAGGGAACAGATAAGGCATTTGTGTGTTGAGAATCGATCCCTGAGATGATATGTAATATGGTCCAAGAAAGGAATATATACAGTCCTCCTTAGATATTTTTCTATTGTGGACGACGGCGTGTTGTCGTGATGGCACTCTTTATCAAAAACATGAGGAATTCAAAGTTTTTCCCCAATTTCACTCGGAATTTTCACAGAGTAAGTAAATATATTATAACATTCATCACCGGATTTGCTGATCATGGTGTGAAGGACATCAACTATTCTACATATTCACATACAGCGATTAAGTTACAGTCAACTCGTTGCAGGTTCTTACAAAGTGGAAGTGTGATAGAACTTTTTTGCTGCAGTGTACAATGCTATGACGAACTGTCCTTTCACAACTGTAGCTAAAAGTTATTGCGCTCTCTTCGTAGTTTCTTGATTGAGTGCCCCCTCTAACTCTTGTAATGCATGCACAGTTGGAATACAAACTTCTTGGAACCTATCAATTTAATCATGTTTTTGCACCCATATTCTCTCACACATTGCAATGAGTGTAGCATGTTTGTTATCAACCATGCATTTCTTTATTTGTGCATATAATATCTCATAGCGCTGGGGTAAGGATCTGAAAATATATACACCAACTGATGTGACTGTTCCTATACAGTTTCTAATAAGCGTAACATTGCAGGCATGAGCTAAAGCCAAATGCAATGAATGGGCACTACAATAGCCATAAAGGGCACGAGGTTTTATATCTCGTTTTTTTTGGAGGCTCATGGAGGTGGCCATTCATTGCAGCAGCAACATCATACCCCTGACCAACCATATTGTCTAGGTTAAAGCCATTTTTATTCATACGGAGCAAAATTGTGGCTGCCAGTTCTTTTCCTGTAAGATAATTGTCAGGAGTAAATTCTAAAAAGTTTTCGAATTAGCTCATTTTTAGCACAAATGTATCATACGCAGAGAAACGTTTGCTCTGTCCTACTTACATGTGAGGTGTCTTCTGCCAGGATGTTGAAAGGTCAGGAGGCATTAATATTTTCCACTCTATTTTCTTCTATGATGTTCCCACATATATCTATCAATTCATTCTGTATGGTTGTACTGATGTACTGAGCATAAGAAGTACCACTCTCTGGGTGTTTTTGAAGGCCTCATCACCACCGCCAACACTAAACCTCAATAGAGCACGAAATACTCCATCGTTCTCATTGGAGTTATTGGTGAGAACATTTCCTGAGTCCCCCTTACTACGAAGTGACCGTTCTTGTCTATCACATAAACTTATAGTTGAAAGGTTTTGATGGCTTCCTTTTACAACGGATTTCTTAGAAAATATCACACAAAACGTATCAACGACACCATTTTCCTTTTTTGAAAAAAGTATGCAAGGAAACAATTCCATCCACCCGTGTTAAAAACTTAATGGTTTTGGATATGTATGGTCAACAGGAATAACATAGGCTTTAGGGGGAATCCAAGGAGATCCAAGCAATTCTATCTCTGGAGATGAGTCATAGGTTTATTCAAATACACTCCTATGTCATTATCACTCCACATTGACAATAAATCCGCACCATATTTTGGTGAAAAACTGTTACCATCCTTATGGTTATAGCAATCAAGGACGTGACCACCAGTAGCACCTGGTTTATTAGAAGTAGAGGTTGCTACATCTATTGCAGTGGAAATACTAGGCGAAATACACTCAATAGAAGAAACTCCGATATGCAATTATTGGGATCAGTAATTTTGTCCCTAAATAGGATACTATTGTTGGGTGCAGTTGACACAAAAATGCTCAAACCAGAAGAATTGGGTATATTTTCAATGGAAGCATTTTGCAAATGTCCATTGATGTCAGGAACACCTTCCGATTTATTTTTATTTGAAACGAATTGAAAGAGCGATGTTTATTTCAAAGGATGTTTCATTGTTGTGACTATCTTGTAATTATTGCTCTTCCATGCAGAACAAAATCAACGAAGTTAATTATTGACATTAGGGATAAAATTCAGTACTAAATTCTTATTACTAAAATATCTGATAATGTATTAAAGCATTATTAATACAATTATTATCAAATATGTATTATTATGATAATCATCTTCAGAGGTCATTACTAGTTTACTTGCATTGTAATATGTGACACATATTTAGTTTATTGATGTTAACATTTTTTTTTAGTTTTAAAAATATATGATATTTGGACCACAAACAATTTAATATAAAACCCAACTATAAGTACAAAACTATATTGTACTTATAAATAGGTCTATTGTCAGAAATATAAGCACACATACATAAATTAAGTTATATCACAAAACCATTATAAAACAAAATCACTGTATTTTTGCGACTATTTTAAATTAATAACCAACAACACCTTCTTTCAATGAAGATGAAATATAACCGCCAGTTTGTCCCAAACCACGAAAGGGGTATAAAACCGAAGCAAGGTGACCTTGAATGGGAGGGAGGGGAAGAAAGTAAATTATCCTGACTAAAGAAGAAATTAACTTTTAAAATACATTTTGCTAGTCGATAGTGAGTGACACATTACCAACTGGTCGCACTTAATATAAAGAAACACTAACTTTTAAGCTGATTAATATTAACAACTAAATAGCAAGTGTGTCTATTTATACACATGGAATCTATTTATTAAATGACTTTACAATTTAGCACAAAATAATATATAATGCGTTAGCTAATAATTGAAATAGTGCACAGTAAAAAATATAAAAATCACATGGTAATTACTGGAAAAAGAATTATTCTAGAGTATATTTTAGACTCCTTCTATAATCAAATTTTAAAAAAAAGTTGTATTACCTGAAATCAGTGTATCCGATACCCCTGCTAGCATAATCAATTAATAATCCTGACAAAGGAGAACTTATCATGCCCCCCATAGTTGCATAGATTCTTTGCATTCCATAATCTCCATTTTGTTCTCTCAATATAGCAATGACGGCTCCTTCAAACATTGCAAACGCTGTCCCGCCAATCATCCCAATGAATACACGAACCAGTAGATACACCCAAAAGGTGAGATTAACGTCGTATTCCACCTCCTTTTTCATGTCGGTACATATATTCTTGCGAGTAAGAGTTGCAATACAATGAGGTTGGCAGGAGCTCAGTTGAATGACGTTGTCCACTTCTAATGCATTATTTAAATTATGTAATTGTACTGAAACCATTATAGTCTTCTTTTCCTGTGACAAACATAAAAGTTGCACCGACTTGAAATAATTGTCTTTATAATATTTTCTATAATATGTATCTATAGTTTATCTATTTAAGTTTACTTGAAAATACCACCAAGTTCATGAAATAATATTATTCACTTCGTGATTGTGCTGACGTGTGATGTGATAATAATAATAATAATAACAATAAAAATATTAATAATAATAGTCTTTATTTATCTGACTAAGTTAAGGCTTTAGCTTTCTCTTTCACTTAATCAGTGATAAATACAACATACACTATTACATTTATTGAATTACGATTTAATAAAGGAATATTCAAATAAGTATAAAAACATTTGACCACTCATTCATACACTCATTCGAAGCTCAATAACTCATCTTAGCTTATTAGACAAGATAAATTGCTTAAGCGCACGCTTGAAGGGGAGTCTAGATGTTAGGTGACGAGTAGGGTTATCTAGTTTGTTCCAAGCTTGTGATGCCAGGACAGTGAAAGAAAAAGCATATGTCTGAGATGTATGTATGAGAATAGACATCTGTACAGTGGATTCTGATCTAGTAGCTCGGGTATGTTTATCTTTCAGAAATAGGAACCGTGAGGATATGTATTGAGGCTGAGATGTTGATAATATTTTGTGTAGCAATACTAATAAGTGTAGCCTTCACCTTTCATTTATTATTAACCAACCCAGTTTATTAAAATACGAAGAAATATGGTTATGCTGTTTTAAGTTAAATATGTATCAAACACATGTGTTTTGTAGTTGTTCTGCTAGATCATCTCTTAAGTCATCGTATACTTAAAGTGTGGCATTATTAAGCTCTGGACAAGGATAATTCGTATATTTTCTGGTAGAAAATTCTTTAGTCTTCTCAGTTAATGTAAGCAGGCGTACACTTTCTTGCAAATCTAAGTTCCCTGATCTGTCCAATTAATATTTTCATCAATAATCCCACCAAGGTTTTTACCAATTGTTATCAGTTGTACTGTGGATACTCCTAATTGTATGTCGGTCAGTAGGGAACGGTCCACATTCAGTAGTAGTCTGCTGGTTCCTATAAGAATGGCTTGAGTTTTATCAGGGTTCAATTTAGGTCAAGTTTTTTCAGAACACACATTTATTTTAGCTAGGTCAATATTTATGTGTTGTATGGCTGTATTTATTGAAGAACGGTTGGTAGAAATATATATTTGAAGGTCGTCTGCATACATGTGATATTTACAGTGTGATATTGAAGAAGTGATATCGTTCACATAGAGAGAAAAAAGAAATGGCCCTAAAACTGAGCCCTGTGGAACACCAGCCTCAACTGGGCGCCATGTTGAGAACGTGTTGCCTATCATAACACTTTGCTGGCAACCATGTTGAGAACGTGTTGCTTATCATAACACTTTGCTGGCGACCATGTTGAGAACGTGTTGCCTATCATAACACTTTGCTGGCGACCATGTTGAGAACGTGTTGCCTATCATAACACTTTGCTGGGGACCATGTTGAGAACGTGTTGCCTATCATATCACTTTGCTGGCGACCAGGAAAATATGATCTCATGCACTGTATACTGCCTGGAGAGAAATTAAATAATACATTCAATTTTGCTAATAGAATATTAGAACCCACAGTATTAAAAGCTTTTGAAAAATCTAGTAATATAAGAAGTGTTAGCTTGCACTCATCCATGGCTAGTCTGATATCGTCTGTGACATTTATCAACACGGTACATGTACTATGTTGTGATCTGAATCCTTATTGATAGGCAGTTAACAAATTGTGTTTGTTAATGTGTCGGTAAATTTGTTGATGTACTAGGAATTCTAGGGCCTTAGAAAGGGACGGAAGTATTCTTATAGGTCTAAAGTCATGTAAATCTTTTGCTAGTCCTTTCTTAGGTACAGGTGTAATAAGTGCAAGTTTCAAGTGTCTGGTCATGAGTGAGAAGTTGAATAGGTTAGTTATTGTTGATCAAACATTTCTTAAAATTGTGTGTATTACCAATATTGAAATTTTGTCTATACCTTGTGCTTTCGATTTTATTCTCATTATTGATTTGTATACCTCACGATGAGTCAAATGTGCAAAGTAAAAATTACCGTCATCATTATAGTCACTATTAGTATTACTTGCATTGGAGCCATAAATGTCGTTAACAGTTTGTATTCTAGCCATCTTGTTAGTTAAATTAGGAATGTGAAGAAAATCTTCATTGAGTTTATTGGGACTGATGTGCATATGATTGCTTTTGGGCAGTGTTTGCCCCACTCTCATCCTCCGCAGTTCCCTCCATAGTCTTTTGGGGGCTCGGATAGTATTAGAGAGTGAAAGGGAAAAGTCAATTTTATCTTTCCTAATGGCCTGGGTACATTTATTACGCAGACGTTTATACTCATCAAAATTTATGTTGCCTGCAAGTGAATTGATTTTCGATTCTCGTTTAAATCTCGCATATGCTTGGTCACGTCTCCTCATCAATAACCCAATGTCTTTAGTCATCCAAGGCGCAGGTGGTATACTAACACGTCGAGTTACAGCTGACAAAGTGCAACTTTTTTTTAATCAAAATAAAATGCAGATGTTGATTAATATAAATTTTTGTCACATTTTATTATGAACAGTACCCTTGGTCAACTCTCAAAGTTCAAGATGACTGCTCCACTTGGACAGAAATTTATGTTTACGTACCATTTATTTTATTTTGTCAGTATTGGCATTTTTTAAATAATAAAAATTAATATTACTTTCTTACCATTCCAATTATCTTCAACATGAATTAAAAATAGTGTTATTAACTTCTTTAACCAAAATAGAGGGACCACCATCTTGAATAAGTCTTAATGTGAACGATTACTACCAACAACTTCTCACAATAATTTCTTTAATTTTTATTTAATGAGTGGCATAATTTTGAAAACAAGGTTGAATGTTTTTGTAAAATGGGGATAAAACCTAATATGATCGTATTCATAGTGAGATTTTGTTTTGAGTTGCAGACAAGTTTATAATAATCATCTTCCTCATCATTGGGCAATACTACTGGTGCATTGTATTTGTTACTACATGTACTACCATTGCAATTGCCAAAAGTAGTGGAGGGCATCACTGCCACTTTTGTTTTGATTAAAAATGTGTTCCACTTTCACATACACACTTCACTAGTTTTAAAGTTTTATAAGTTGCAAGAGGAGATTTATTTGGACCTGGAAGCACACTTTGTCACTTTGTGAAGGTTTATATTTGTAGTAACCATAGTCTGTTGGTCAAGAACAGGAGAATCAAAAAGAAAGCGTTTACATATACAGGTGTAAAGGCGTGCGCAGCCACGACACCAGAGGCATTACAATATTGTTTTTTTCCACAATAGCTTCAATGTTTACCACTGTTCTTCCCTTAACGAGGGATTTCTACAACCATATTATTCATTACTATTGCCAAATCATATCTTTTATGCACTCCACAGACTTAAGTGCAAGCCTGATTTCATCCCTCCACAATGAGTTTATGCTTCTGTGTTTATGGAGCAAGAAAATCGAAATTGTTTTCAATATCTTGAACAATATTATCTGTATGCTACTTTTACTTATTCATATTAAGAGAAAGTATTGGGATCGTGAAATAAAATCGATCTGGAGAGAGATTATAATGGATTTTTTCGTTTTATGTGAACATGAACGGAAAAATTGTATCTTAAAAATCAGCCTGTCCCCATGTATGCCTATCCTTGACCACGGATCCAAAAAAATTTGATGAATTTTGTTCAAGTTTGATAGCTAGATATTATAGAGCACTACCATTAAACATTTTTCTGATAATAATCCTTTAATTAAGGGTTGTTTAATGTTGAATAATTTGTTTGAATTTTAATTTTTGGAAAATGGCTTTAACAATATTTTTTAAATTTATATAGGATTTGTTTGACATACAAATAGCACTATATAATTGGTTTTTGTTCAAATTTAATTAAAGGGTATTTTACTGATGACTGAGTTTTCAAAAACTTGAAATATTTTAGAAATGGCTCTTATCATTTTGTTCCAAATAGGTATCTTGGGAATGTTTGACATTACAACTAACACAGTATATTTATTTTTTTGTTAGCCTAAAGACACATTTATGGATATTTTACCGACATATTTCCATAAACTGAGAATATTTTTAAAATTGCTCATAATCTGTTTTGTTCAAATGGGTATCTTGGGAGTGTTTGACATGAAAAATAGTATTGTATACTCTGTTTTGGGTAAAAAAAATCGCTAAAGGGTGATTTACTGATGAGTGACTACTAAAATTTCGAATTATTTGGAAAATTACTCTAACAGTTTTGCTTATAATGTGTATCTAGAGAGGGTTTGAAAATAATATAATAAATAAAGTTCTATACTTGTTTTTGAGGGGGAAATTAAGCTACTTTACTGATACTCTTATTTTTAATTTGAATTAAAAAACGTTAGATTTGGTTCAAAATGGGTATCTATAGAGTTGTTTGTATTACAATAGTTGTGTGGAGATTTTTTAATAATCTAATAGTGTTTAACTAATGGCTGATTTTTGTAAAATTTGATATTTTTGAAAATAGCTCTAATTATATCTATTAAAACCGCTATTGGAGGACTATTGGACATATACATAACAACGTAACTTACTTTATTTAAAATAAATTAACATAAGGGTACATCGTTTACTTTTAACAAGTTTTAGATTTTTATTTTAAATTGACCATCAAGATTGAATTAAAAATGGAAGTCTGTGAATAGCTTTTCATGATAAATAAGAATACGCTTTCAATTTCATAGATAAAAAATAATTTTAGGATTACATACATATTTATTTTTGATAATAGATTTTTTTTAAATATATTTGAACCATTTGGTTTAATATTTATATATTTTGATCTAGAAGATGATGTGGTTTTTCCTAAAAAAAACCCATACTTATGGGTAGTTTATTCAAATCATATTAATTTATTATTTTCCTCGATGCTATAATACACAATATGAATAACTTTGTGCGATTGTTTCGTACCATTTATTTATTTTCTGTAACTGCCACCTATTTGGGGTGGTGTTAGAGAGGAAATGTGTTCAACTGTCTCCAGAAACCCTACAGTTCTTTGTGACGTGCTTTGTTCTCTATGGTTCAGCAATATTGTAACTGTGAAATCAGAGGTGTTTAGAATGAGACATGATATAATTGACTGTACTATGCTCAGACCAAGGTAGAATCCACCAAAAAGGTTGTTCAGAGGTTAGATTTTAATCTGCGTAGCATTTAAACTGATATATCAGCTGTATCAGATGTAGAATGGATCACCAATAATAATTTTAGGCGGATAAACAACTCAGGAAATAATTTCTTCGCTTCGGGGTATATTCTTTGAATTTACTACAAAGTCTTCAACATTGTTTGGAGTTATAATAAATGATTGGATAAAGTCCTTTTTCCAATTCGTCAAAGACCCCTAACCCCCTTCTCCCCTGTAAGAAAGCAAGAAGGGTGATGTACCCAAGCCCCTCCCCTCCCACCCAGTTTCATCTTATATGGTGAGTGGAGCTGGACGGATAATCTAACACCATTTATACTATTTAATAGTAAATTTAACGGATATACTAACATCACCATGTATACTATTTATTTAATAGTAAATTAAATCTCCTTTCTCATATAAAATTAACGCTTCCTTAAAAAACAGGTTCGTCTAGTAAATGTAACCAAGCACATGGCCTGAATTGTGAGGCGTGTTTGTATAATATTGTATTGTTTTGGATTGTGATTGACAAAACGAGTACTGCGTGGTGTTATGATTAGCTAGTAAACAAATAGAAAAGAGGCGCTGACCACATACAGAGAGTCAGCATTCCAGAGGGGAACCAGGTCAGGAGGTAGAATAAAGAGTGATGTGTCCATCTATAGAGACTAGTCCAGGGGGATACGCAGGCTAGGACGCCAGCACACCACTACTTGTATTTGAGGGCTACCGCTTGAGCCCAGGATACCGGAGACCATGTAGGATCGCCTGGAGGTCAGACCATTGGTTATTCCTTGCAATACTCTGTTCTGTCACAAGATTCCCAATAATCTTTCAAGTACTTTTACATTTCCAATATCACTATCAACATTGCATTTGTAATAAACATAGTAACACAAATAAAAACCAGGAAAACCAAGTTGAATCACGAACCCACACAATCAAATATACACTCCCCCCTTACCCCCTATTCTCAGCCGTAACGCATCCTGACAAGATTTTGACCCACAAACACTTAGCATGTATGGGGGAGGGATGGGGGGGGGGGGG
>CABFVX010002035.1:70079-86640 GCA_902151425.1 Timema shepardi
ATTTGGAGACAAAAACCTAACTATTATTGTCAGACTACGAAGTCAGTAACAACCCTTTTGAACGCTTCAATTTGCTCGGAAATATTTGTTCCCGTTGGATGCATGGAAACCGGGTGATCCACACACGAATAATCGAGAGTTCATTTTACTTTTTCGTGAACAGGAATTCGAGTCCTCAGCAGTTGTTTAAACTCACTATAGATAAACTTAACTGTATTGAAACTCCTTAATATGTGTGGAATTGCTTTTACTCTGAACAAATCCCTCGCTCCTGGAATCTTAGAACTGTCTTGAACCGCGTACTATTAATATCCTGACAGATTACATTAGCGAGATCTTGTAAAGATGGCGGCAGCCAGAGTCTCTTACCATCCACAATGTTGGTACAGGTATTATGAACAATATTTAATATGTGAAAATAGATTTTAAAATCCCGAGACTGGACACGTGCTTCATAGTGTATCTTGTAGTTGCTACTTTTATAAACTACAACAAATTGAAATAATCCTTTGTAAGAGGAAATATTACGTTAACAGGTGTTATTTTTCAAATATATTAAAACAATAACTATTGTTTCACAAGAACGTAAATCAACGGAGGCTACTAGCTCCTATTGGACAACTCACATCTTGTATGCTTGTTTTATATAAATTGAGACTAAATTAGCTACTTAAGAATTTATAGCCAGAGTAATTGAGAAGTTGTTTATTTATTGTACCTTTGTATAAAGGCAAAGGCAGTAAGATAGAATGTAAGAATTATAGCGCATTTAGATTGTTGATTATTCCAGGCAAAGTTTTTGTAATAGTTTTAAATGGGAAGGTGCGTGAAAAAAAACTGCAGGTAAGATTTGAGGTTTCATGGCAGGTAGGGGTCGACTGGACCCGATATTTGCATTGCAACCCGTGATTGTGTACGTGAGGTCTCGACATAACGTACGAGTAAACTGACCAGGCCAACACTAAGTTGAAACTGGGGCCGTTATGAATGGCGCTAGAATATTCTATGTACTTTTAGATAAACAAAGGTGCCAACCCTATATTTTTCCAGTACCGTCTCGTCACATATTTCCCTTCCACCAACTACCCCCTTTTCTCCGTGTTTCTGTCTTGTGTGTGACCTCTCTCTACCGTTCCCCTCTCTGAGGAAATACCACATATATACCACCAGGAGATCGAAGGAAAAATAACTCTTGGCATTGTATTTGTCGAGGACACTTCTACCACCTTTTAAAAATGTAAGAACACAACATTATTTTTTGGCAGTTTGTAATTCTAAATTCCATTTCGGCTTCAAACTTTAAATATACAAACAGAACCTCGTGGTAATGATTTCATAACTATGAAGTATTATTTTTTTAATACAGTTAGTCTAAAATAATAGAATGTCCTTATGAAACATATATTTTAGCTTAAATTATTCAAAGTCCTTGTGACTTGTAAAGTTTGGTTGTAAGTTATTGTAACATATATATTTTGGCTTAAACCATTTGAAGTACTTGTGACTTATACATTTTGATTGAAAGTCCTTATAACATATATATTTTGGCTTAAACCATTTAATGTATTTGTTATTTACGAATTTTGACTGAAAGTCCTTATAACATATATATTTTGGCTTAAAATTGTCTTAGATAATTTCAGTGTCCTTTCTACTAATTAAATGTGACATAAACATAATTTACAGTTCTTACGACTAGTAAATTTTGAGTTTAATAACTGATGTTAGTAGAAGTTCTTCTAGACCTATGATATTTTATGTAATGTGTTGAAAGTCCCTTTAGAGGAAAAAGGGTCAAATTGTTCAGATTTATTTAAGTCCTTATGACTTATAACTTAATTAATTTCAATGTTCTTGGAACTTAGGAAATTTGCCTTAACTGATTCAAGGTCCTATTCACTAATTGAAACGTGACGTAAATTAGTTAAAGCTCTTATAACTAAGAAAGTTAATGTTGAATAACTTGTTGTAATAACTGTCGGACACTTTTTTTTTTAGTTTTCATAAACACATGTTTTTGAGTGTTGGTTGTTGACTCAATTCTACGTCAGCTAATCGGGAAGTAGTTACAATGCAGCTGTTAAATTCCCAGATAAGCATGGTTTAAGATCTCTCTACTCAGGAAAAGGATTTAAGAAACGACAACGCTGTTTTGAACTCCCAAACTTTGGAGCTTTTAGCTTGCAAGCCCCCAGTAAGTCTAGTTTAAGTTGAAACTCAATTCTATTTGTCTTCACACTCTACTACTCAAATTAATTCTACCCTATCAACTAATAGCCTATCAGATTCATAAAAATTACCCAAATTAACTTTTAGCCAAGCTTTAAATTCCAATAAAACAAGTTCTGCTAACGACTTCAAGATTGTTACGTATTCACCAGCTGGATTGCAATTCACATCAGCTAGCGCTAAAGATGGATTTGCTGTTGTGACCCATTGAAAAAATAATTCAACATAAGTCCAACATGCGTGAGGATCCGTCAGTTCAGTGTTTTCATGTAATTAATTTGATGATTGGTAACAAGACAGCCACTGATTCACAAACAATTAACAAAGTCTTTTAAAAAATCTCAATTTCCACCCGTTATTCCTCTGTAGTTTCTTCCCTGGACATAAGGTATAATTTAACTAAAGGACATAATCTTAAATACCTTATTTGTTCAAAATTGAAGACAATATTTAGTTAATATTCCTTCTTCCATATTTATATTGAAGAAACTCACTTTCCCTTGATAAACATTAATGTATTATTGCACCCTTCTACGTGAGATTGCTGCCAGAACAAATAATCAGCTAGGAGTCCCCATGTGAGATCCCCTGCTACTTCTGACCATGACTCACAATAGGAGACATATGTAACCCCATCAGTGAACAGTGAGGTAGGTCTGGAGGATACCACCCAATCCAACTGGTCATATTTTATTATATTATCAAAATGTTCGTGGCCTTTGAACTAAACCTTGGAAATTATTCACTAATGTGTATTTGATTGAATAATATATTATATTCTTGGCTGAAACATGGCTCGCTAGTGAGTATGTCCATTAATATTACTCTCTGCCTAACTATAATAATTATAATTCTGATAGGTTATAGTATGTAGCTACTGGCTTAAGGGGGAGTGGTGCTCTTATTTTTATTATTGACTTTATTCTTGGTGTGGTCAGATAAACTGATCTAGAAAATATAATGAAATGTGTCTGGATTGAAACCACAACCTGTGATAACCAAAAACTGTTAATTAGGAAAGTGTATCTTGCGCCCCAAACAAAAATATTTTTTTTTAGTAATTACTTGAGCTTTCTTGAAAGTGCTTTGGCCAACTACCCCTTTCGTATGACACTATCAGGTGATTTTAATTGACCTATAATTGATTGGAAATATCATCATGCTCAAAATATATCTCATTTCTACATTAAATTAAAATCTACTCAGCTTCCAGCATCGACTAATATAATAGGATTAGGACAATTTAACCAAACTGATATACCTCATGGGGATCCAAACTCTCTTCTCGCGTGGACTTTAATGTAATGACCTTTATGTATTTAATATTTCCAATAGCAAAATGTCTTGCAAATCTGCCCTTGACCATGTAGGTATTCATATCCCTTCTCGGACTTCTTGTAATGCAAAATTAGTTTTTCTCAATAGCTCTTACAAGGTGAGCCCTATAGGCCGTTCTATCCATATATATTTATCGAATTTGTCTTTTATCACAAAAGAAAAGCAAAAATTAGAGATAGTTATTTAAGAAATTCCCTTATAACTAATTTATCATATAGAAGTTCTCTATCAAATATTTAAATTTACACTATTCTGATTTATTTTTTGCTTAAATACTTTACTACTTTTGACTTATTTTTATTATTATTAGCTTTTATTCTTATCTTTACTATTTTCTATTTTTCTCATTACCTATTACCAGTATATATCATTACTTAGCTAAGATAATTTATCTTATTTTCACATGTACGGATTTGTTTACGTATACGTATTTTTAAGTTACCTGTGTACTTCCCAGTGTAGACCCCTCATAAGTCTCACGACTGTTGGCTGACACTATAATAAATGAAATTGAAATTATTATTATAATTATTGAAGTTTAAAGGCCCGTCAACACAGTGAGGTTATTAAGGCCTTCAACATCATTAAAATATAGTAAACTCCCCATAGGCGGAGTAAACAGATTAAAACACTAAAATAAAATAACATATACAAATAGTAATATTTGTAATAAATTGTTAAAAATAAACCTCAATATATGATAGCATCCAATTGAGATACTCAATTGGCGCGGATCTCAACTCGACTATTAGTATACCTGTTAGAACCCCCAAGTGTATACATTACATAAAAAATACAAAACAAACATATTAAAGTATACTAAAATTGTTAAACTAATTTCAATATGAGATACTATCCAAGTTAGTCCTTCAATAAAAGTGAACTCAAATGGAATTTAAAAGATTCGTTTGACGTATAAAATGGAGTAAGCCTATGACTCCGTCCACACTGTCGCGTAACAAAAAATGAATGTCACTGTTAAAATCAAGAGTCAGATAAATTGGAACATACTGGTGACACTACACCAAAAAATGGTTACACTTAGGAGAGCTTTGAAAGCTTACACATTGAAGGTGGTTCCCCTCTCAAAAAATCCATAGATGATAAATGTCTGGATTGCTTGGGGTCGTGTCATGATGACTTCCTCTTTGTCTTTCTGGTCCTCCAGATTATTTCCTGAGTGCCCAGCATGACCACTAATCCAGCAAAAGGCAAATCGGGTGTTTAACAAATCAATTTTTAAAATTGGATATTGTATCGTCTACACGTGAGAATTCCAGGAGTACAGTGTGGACATTGCCACAAGAACATTCATTGAATCGTGGATGAGAACAGAATTGTGTCAATTACAGTATACGAAACACAAAAATTTCAAAATGTTGTATAATTCCCCAGTAAAACCATTGCATTCACCAGGTAGACCAAATTTAGAACCATCCATATAGATACGCTAAAATCCTTGAAAGCGAGTGAATAAGAACGCATTAAAGGTCCTCTTAAAATATAAAGTGAAGTGTTGTCGCTTTAGGTAACTTGGCCAGATCAAGATGGCAGCGAGGCAGGAGTATCTTCCAGAGAAAAACTTGACCTGGAGAAGTGGGGATAGCTTTTAGCAGCTCTATCCCCCACGTGTCATCTTGGCTGCGGATAGGCGAGAACAATTACGCAATGCCCACATCCATAGAATTTTGACATAGAGTTGTATCTGACGTTCGGCCCTATGGAGACTTGAAGAACTGCAATAGGTTTCCTAGTCATCCACGAAAAGGCATGAATGGACCGGTAAGAGCACCTTGTCCACAACGCTATTTATTGAAATAGCGAACAACGTTCATCTTAACATAGTGACTTGAGGCACCCCATTCTCTTGAATAAATACACCAGATAAGTTGTTTTTAAAACTTTCCTGGTAGTGTCTATCTGACATAAAATTAGAAATAAAATCAGGAAGGTTCTCCGATAAACACAATTAAAAAGCGTTCGCAATATAACGTTCCACCAGGTCAAAATCAAAGAAGACAGCTAAAATGTGCTATTTATGGAGGAAGGCATCACGAATTACTGTCTTAATGCGAACCAGATGATCCACAGTGGACATGTTTGGGTGAAAATCACCTTGAATATCGGATAGTATATTGCGGGATTCAATCGTTTATTTACTATTTATTCTGATATTTTTCATGCACAACTAGTTAAGGCTATGGGCTTGTAGCTAGTCGGCTCTAATATATCTTTGACACTTTTAAGTATAGGTATCATTCTTGTCTGCCTCCATGGTGATGGGAACTGACAAGATTCCCAAACACTATAGTTGGGGTCCAAAAGGATGACCTGTCTAGCAGGGGACAACTGGAAATACATGTCATAGTGGACATCGCCAGCTTTAGGAGCTGTGCTGCCCGGCTGCGACAAGGCTGAAGTAATTTCATATAAAGTAAAGAGAGAATTATAGGGCTTCCCTGACTCTGGCCAAAGTGATTAGGATGGTGCTCAATGTTACACTTATACACTGCGAGCTCGTTAGAGTAGCTCGCAGTGCTAGAGGTGATAGTAAACATTGAGCCCAATACATTGAGAACCTCCACATGGGAGGAACAAGCGAATCATTGGAGATGAGGGCAGTTATATTATTTATATAATTGTGACTGCTACTTAATATACCTATAATATCACCAACCTTAGTTGAGGAGTTGGGAATTGTAAAGGTCAAAATAAGCTCACTCAAAGACTCTTCTCCTTTCACGAATGACGCGGAGAGCTAAAGACCGTAGAATTCGGAATTAATCCAAAATCTACAAAGTGTGATGTTAATAGAAGAATCATAGTGCCCTTTAAATTTCAGAAATTGCTAGAC
Source organism: Timema shepardi (assembly GCA_902151425.1). NCBI lineage: Eukaryota > Metazoa > Arthropoda > Insecta > Phasmatodea > Timematidae > Timema > Timema shepardi. Next base: position 76,501 of record CABFVX010002035.1, read on the forward strand.
TACAATCGTAATTCCTCCTGGCTACATGACGGTGAGGTGGATTCAGCGAGGATTTAGGGGTGGAATTCTTCGCCACCATGGTGACCTTCGAAGTGAAGTATTGTTTGTGTCTTAATATCAACGTTAGCAGAATAGGGCCTCTCAAATACGGCTAGTTTCGAGTCTATGTATCTTAGCCTAGTCTGCACGTTTAAGCAGGCATTGAGGCGCACGTGTTACACTGGGAGGGTCTTTGAATGATAATATTATAATGGGAAATCATCGCTGTCACTGAGAACCGGGTGTACCCTCCTAAGGAAATGAGCAGCAATCCTTAGGCTATAAATGTTAAGTCAATGGCATATGATAGACAGTTAAAAATGGAGAAATATATATGGGTCCCGGTTTTAAGTAACACCAGGTCACCCGAGATAAGAATATTCTTTATCATTATCCCATGGGCTTCTGTAAAATTATATCCCCACACCAGGTTATGAGCGTTAAAATCCCCCTAGATGATATAAGGGATGTGAAGTTGTACCCTGATGATATAGAGAGCAATCACCTGGAGATCAGAAACATAATATTTATATTTGTTTTATATAATACTACGTGAAAGTATAGCCACCCCTCATCTTGCTTGATCAAAGAAATGCTTGTCGGTCCGTTATACAACGTACTCAAGAAACATCGGGATATCAGCGGGGTGGAAGTGGATTTTCTACAAACATAATATGGAAGGACTTAGGAAATAAATATATAATTTAATTTCCTCTAGACGAGCAAAGAAACTCCTATAATTCAATTGTAGTAGTGACATTATGCATTCATATTAAATGTATTCATCTATGCAATTCATAAAACCATCCCTTGAAACATAAATTAGTTTAAGACCTTTTTAGGTCAAAGTTCCTAACCCAGTCCTTCCTGGACTTTCCGTTTCTGGAGAGATTTATGCATTTCCAGCAGAGACTGGGGTGCTTTGTACTTCCACGAAGGCTTGCACACGGCTTTAAGAGATTTTTATTTGTTTTAATCTCGTTTGTCCCTCGCTGGGCTTTCTTCAGAGCACCAGTGGGATTCGCCTTACAGCCTCACCTATTGCACCCCTAACTCGGTCTTTTTAGTTTCAGAAAATGGAATGGGTCACTCACTACACAACGGTTGAAGGTAATTAATCACTCCGGGATTCACCCTGGAGGGTTCCCCGAGAAGGGCTTGTGGGAGGGCGGAGGGTTCTCTGAAGAAGACCTGGGGGTGTTCAACAAGGAGGGCTTAGGGGTGTTTCCTGAGAAGGACTTGGGGTATTTCTTGATACGGACTCGGGGGTGTACCTCGAGGAAGATTAAGGGTTACCCTGAGGAGGACTCAGGCGTGATCCTTAAGAAAGACTGGGGGGAGGGCCCTGAGGTGAACTCTTTGGGGGTAGAGGTGTTGGAGAGAATCTTTGAGATAGTGTAGTGTAGTGTAGTGTAGTGTATTCAAATTTAGCTTTAGGTGCCACTGGTGTTGGCACAGTATTATTGTTAATGACTCGAGTAGAGACTAGTGACTCGGGCTGAGCAGACGTCTTAGAAAGATTAACTGCTCAATGACAGCTTATTTTCTGAGTAAAACTGTGTCTCTATGAGTTTGAAATATCGGAGACTTATTATATAAGTATTCCTTGCACTTTTTCTCTTTCTTCTAATTTTGATAGGCCCAAGACCACGCCAAGTGCGAACCATTGCAGTTTGACGCAGATTTAAGGAGACTCACAGGGTATATAATGAGTCTCCTGTCTTCAATCCGCACAAGTTCGCTTACCATGGCATTGCAATTTTGTTTGCCTAAATTCCTGTCACTAAAATCAGCACCGGGGATTGGGAACAGGTCGGTGACCTAGCGGTCTAGGGGTAAGGTGTCAGACTTCTATGCTGGCGGCCGGGATTCAATCCTTGGTCCCGGCACAGATTTATCTGATTACCAAACCCTTCCTTCACCTCTAACAAGACATCTTGTGAATGCGTGGAGTGCCAGGCCTCCACCGTGGTTCGGATTCCACGTTAAATAATAGGTCCTCCATTTCATCTCACAATCACCCAACAATTACACATTAGCGTAAGTGCGTATAACCCGAACGGATAGTAAGACGCGGTGCTAATAATAATAATAATAATAATAATAAATCGGGAACATAAGGCTGGGCCCTGATGCGGGTAAAACCTGCTCAAACCTCCTTTGTAAGGGTAGAAGTCACAAAATTTGGATGTACGAATCCACCTTTTTCTCCTCTTCGTTCTTTTTTTGTTATATTAAGAGTAACTTGGTGACATGTTGAGGGAAAAGCAACCCACACATTTTCTCAATGTTTACGCAGTTGAAGTCATATAAATTGACCACTCCCTTGCAAACATTCAGAAACCTGTGTGGTTTTACCTTCACATTTATATGAGCTGATTTGCTCAACGCAACTTAAGTTATTGCCTTTATGCTCGCCGTCTGAATGTTATTGAAGGTCTAAATTATAATCGTGCTATCACGCAGTTTTATTATAGATACATCTGATTTTGCTGCTTCATTTACCATTCTTGCGAGGATAAATGGACTGAGAATATTAAGGTTAGCATAGTCATCCACTCCATCAATGATGAGAGGCTAGGGCCTAACATATTCCTGAATATATTTCAAAATTTGGCTGGACAGTCTTACCCGTTTCCACCTCTTTTCAATGTTACGGCATTGTGGGGGGCGGGGGGGGCGGCAGGCAATGAGTTGCTAGAATTTTTGGTAGAACATTGCTAGTGGACAGTAATGTGTCGGCTTTTGGCAAAAATTTCCTACATTTAATTTGGGTATAGCCTGAAAAGTACTTGAATCATAGACCCAGGGTGGTCCTAGTTAGTACTACTACATATGGCCTGTTAAATCTCCTGACAGGAAGCCATATACGACGTTTGACATGACAACCTTCGCATGAAGCATTGCCAGGACAGAGGTCATCGCAGGAAATTTCCGGTTTTGCGTTTGGGATCCTAATGAACGCAACAGATCTTTTTTCAAAGTAGGATAGCTGATTATTGTCAGGCGAAGATTCTTTATATTAAGATATTGCAACCGGCGCACTTTTATGACTGATCTCAAATATAAGAGTATCCAATAATTGTCCGAGAGAAGCCATGTACACACCAAGGTCGTCAAGGCTTTTGCACCAGACAGAACAGCTGGGTATGTTAAATAAGAAGCAAGGAAAGAGAGAAGGGGATGGAAGAGAAAGAAAGGGAAGGAAAAATTAAGTGGAAGGAAAAGGAATAGAAGGGAGGAAATAAAAAGAAGCAAAGGCCAAGATAAAATGAAATATTTATAAACCTTTGTCCTGGCCAGGTACGTCCTGCACAGAAACCTCCTTTTTCAGTCATCTCTTAAGACAAACAGGGAATACTGCGGGACTATTCTAAGCCCCATCCTGAGGAGACCTTAATTATAATCTAACGTTATTATTAGAATAATTATTGTTTCCTTTTCCACAACTCTGCAAAGATTGTTTAATCAAGCTGTACATTTTATCATATTTTGTGTGTGTTTTAAAAACATTATAAACATATAAGGTATGAATTATGATCATATGGAAAATCTTCAGGAATGTACCCGCCTCGGTGGCATAGTTAGTTAACGCACTAGTTTCGTGTGAGCTGGATTGCTGAGTATGGGGAGATCAAGGCTAGAATCTCACTTGGGTTGATTTTTCCTAAATGGTTTTCCACTCCTCCTCCATGAAAATGAGTGTTCACCTCCTCTATATTAAATATTCTCAAGTCCTAACCCATTATAGTAATTAGTATTTAAGCATATAGCCCAAGTGGGTAGTAATACGCGGTGCTAGAATTATTATTACTATCATCATCCAGATTTGTTGAAGTCGACTTTCATTGCAAAAGAAAAACAAAACTCAGAGAATTATTTAAGGAACTCCTTAATTAATTTAAACTGTAGAGGGTCTGCCTCGAATGCTTTAATTTATATTTTTCTGTTTTATTATTTGCCTATTGTTACCACTTTTGAAATACTTATCCTTTGACTACTCTCAAGTTTTTTTATGCATTATTCTTGTCAATTATCATTAGTATGTCCTATTTTTTGTAATTACTAATCAGTATGTATAATTATTTAGCTACTATCGATTATTTAATTGTGTTATTATACGTGATTTTATGGTACTTGTGTACGTTTCAGTGCTGGCTTGCCATATGTCTCACGACTGTTGGTCAGCACTATAATAAAATAAATTGAAATTGAAATTATTATTATTATTATTATTTGGGAATGTGTATTCAAAAGTTCCAGTTTGTAGTTTCCCTGAAAACCTCAGCGTTCGTTGAGTGTCACAAGACTAATGATTTATTGGAATTAGGAAATAAATAACCATTTTTATTGAAAATTTGGAGTGTATTCGAAATTTTTACATCTTCACTAGCTCTTCCATGTTTTATAAAGTAAAATAACAGATAATATAATGGGATTATAATATAAATTAATGACTATAAATATCTTATCCCAGTTACCAAATAATTAATGATGGGTAATACGCATTTTTTATATAGGTCTATAAATGCATACAAATTACACCAAACTATGATTACAGATATAGAAATTGAGGAGCATATTATTTGGCTAATATGTGGCGTATTAGACAAATATACAACTAAAAAGTGTTAGAAGAAATATTAAAACACCCCATTTAATCGTTTATCACCCTAAAGTGTAACTTGTGTGTGTATATATAATACATACATTATTAATTTATTGTTTAAGATGCCCCAAGCCAGAATCAGAAAATATATTTCCAGATGCCTAAGTTTTCTATTGATACAAAATAATAGTGAATTGTTCAAATCATTCTTTTATTCAATATCTCACTAAACGTAGTCGGGGAATAAACCATTGGATTGGCAACTTTAACGAAGCTGATGGATCTCCCTGTTAAATGTCTTAGATGAAGAAAGAAATTTAATTGTGAAAATGGTTTATCCTTAGGTTATAATAGAGATTAAAGTTTAAGTACCCTTTAAAAAAAAGAGTGAGCTTTACAATTATGTTTGACCGTACATCTGTAGGACTTCATTCATCTTGATGTAAAGTATTTGTTTATATCTGGAGGCCAAATTGTTATTTTTATTCTAGCTTAAAAATTAAGCGTAATTTAGAGATGTCTGATTTTGGAAAATTTAATTAAAAAAAGAATTAGCTTAGCGACTTTGATCAAAGGGCTTTACATGATAAATAATACTGTATACTAGTTTTTAGGAGGAGACAATATTTAAATATTGTTTATTGATAACCAATGTTTGAAACTTTTGTTCTATACTATAATAGACTATATGAGAATATCTGTACGATCATGTCTTACAATTAATTTGCATATTGATTCTTGTCTAACACGTCTAACTAGGAATTACGTTTGGGAGTAGACGATAGAATGTACCTAAGTATTCCTTCCTATTAAATGTAGTTGTATTTTTTAAACATGTTAATTGTTAACTTTCAGTGTGGACTAAGGTAGGCCTACATTTCACTTACACTAAATGGTAGCGATATTGACTTATAAGATGGTCCTAAATGTAGTCCATCTAGGAAGATTGTTAGATTAAAAGGTGGGTGGAGCATACAAACCTTCACTGTACACTGAATTTGCCAACATTGATCAAATATTATTATATATTATATTATCAAATGTTGAAAATAATACTCACGTTTAAATACATATCTTGACAAGTGGAGTCACTAAATTTATTTTTGGATATTTTACTTTGGTCGTATTGATTCCTTTGATCCAGAGACATTTTAAAAACTGTATTATCAATCATTACAGTATTTTCACTATTAAGTTTCAAATTAGCCTTAAACGTTTTCTTCATAGTTTGAGAATCCTTAAACTCTCCTGGTAGCGAATTATTACTTCCGAAGTAACACTCATTACTTTCACCCTCACAGCTTAAATTGTACATATCTAGTGAAGGAAAATAAAATGTGTAATTTGATAATTTTCTTATCGAAGATGTATAGTGTTCGTTATTTTGTACTTGTTTGTGATTTCTTGCATCCTCTTTAATGTCAATTGAACCTTGATAGCCTTCCTCACGTTTTAAAGTATAAAAATAACTATCTGTATCATTATTAAAACTTGATACTATAATATTATAACTGTGGGCCTGGAGAATTCTGTTTGATTCATTTTTAAAGTCGATAGATGTTCCTGATTGGTGGCATACAAAACCACAAGATTCCAAAGTAATATTTGTTAGTATGGACGTATTAGCTTCATTAAAGCTACTGAGATGGGAACAAGGTAACGTGTCTGGAAGGCTGAGCTGTAAATATGAATTCTCGTGACAGCTAAGATCCATTATAAGCTTCTCTGGATATGTAAAAGTGATTCTCCCTACAGGTACCAGGAGAAGAAGCAGAGCTGCACCACCCCCCAACGAAGAAAAAATAGACAGTAGAATCTGAAACACACCAAACATTAAATCTGTGGTTTATTTCTTTAGATACGTCATTGTTTATAGGTACAACATTCTGTCGAGTTAAAAACGCATAGGATTGTATTCAGAGTTATCAGCAGTAATTATTTGGCGTGACTCACCTCAACAACATGTAAAATTGTAACATTTTTGTTTTAATGAGTACTAAACAAAACCGGTTGGAACAAAAAAAAATCACCATCTAGTATAGTCTTAAATAATAACTTATTGCTTTAATAAAGTTTTGGAATTAAGCCTTGTGCCCTTTTAAAATTGATATGATAGGTCTTTGAAGTATTTATGACAGTTAAGTAACCGTTCAAAACATATCTCAACATATTATAGTCCTTGTTAGTATAACAATATAATTATCCTTATTAATTATATATTTTCTAGATGCAATTAACTCAAGTAGCAACCTGATCCATTTGGTTAGTTACTGTCGATATAATTCTTATTGTTTCCTCACTACAAACCTATAGTCTTCAAATATCACGCTGTCTTCCCTGCACACAGCTTGTTCAGGCTGGCATCCTTTTTTAAATTTTATCGAGATATGTTTTTGGAGTTTAGAATAGACTATGTCTAAAACTTATTTTTTTAATTTTAAAAGTAGATAAAATTCATCTATAAACTATTGTTTAAGCTAAAACTTCAATAAACTAATGAAAAAAAAATATGTTTTTTTACAATGAGGAATCTTTTTATACAATAATATGCTAGAAAGATTTGCTCAACCCACATCTCAAACAAATGAGTTTTCATAATAATGAAATGTGTTCTAGTTCTGTGAAAATATGAAAAATTCCACTAGTAAAATGCAATACTAATTATAAAATACAATAGAATTGTAAATGTGACATTAGTGCTTTTTACTTGCCGTACAATTTGGGTTTTTGCGTTGTGTTTTGTGGAACAAATGTGAATGCAATGAAAGTTATGTAAGTGTTGTTTCACTGTCTATCGGTTTATCCGGAACTCACCCAGAGCACTGTAATCTATTTGATGATGTTTCCTACTAGAAGTTGAAATCTGTTGTGCCATCCCTCGCTCTTGTTGTTTGTCCTGTGTAAGTTGTGTTGAACTGCATCAAGCGGGTTCCACGTCTTGACCTCTTCTTTCTATCAAATATATCTTCTCAAAACAATCAGAAATTATAATCAGTTCTTCTTCCACATACTCCCTTAGTTGCTCAAAAACCTTGTAGTCTTCCTCAATCAGGACAAATCTGGGCATCAGGAATACATCAAGAGCATTGTTTATTAAGACTTTTTCAAAATCCATTATTATCCTTACTGGGGAAATATAATAATAATAATATACATTCCTTTAACGTTCACTACTGCGTTCTCCTTGAAGGGCCACATTGTACAGGTTGCTTGGAGGGCAAGATAACGAAAATTAATGGCAGAGGCACCATTGTATCGTTATCTTCTGAATCTGGAGCTGGTCTTCTGATTATTCCAATTATTGAAAAAAAATGCCTTGATGTCTCGGGACTGTCTTTAAACGTTCCATAAAGAGACCAAGTAGGAGTCCGTTGATAATTACAAATTTCTTCTTGTCCCAAAGCTCAGTAAATGATATTTTATTTCGGTTTCTTTATTAGAATCATATATAAGAAATAGGTTCCCCTTATATATCCTTTGATATCACATAGGTATTTCTACCAAGTCTCTTAGAGAAGTAGGATTTTGGGGTTGGTCACGTTGGCTTTTTTTCTCAATGTTTTCTTCAAATTATCTCTTTTTGGAAAGTGACTAATTATGCCAGAAGAAACCTTAAGTGGTTCGTTTCTCAAAATGTGTGAGGGTGGTTCAGCTGACCAGTTTCGAGCTAGCCACTTCAAGCTAAATGTGTGGGGGTGGTTCAGCTGACCAGTTTCGAGCTAGCCACATTCAAGCTAAGTTTCCTCTCCCTCTGCTTCAGCCTCTTCCCTATTAAAGGGATGCGAATGAGGAGATTCTTTTTCCCCGTCTATTACCGTAACACAACCTTAAACTTGAATGGCCACCGCTCTAGCGCTACGAGACTCTCCCAATACATCTTGTCTTAAGTCCATGTTCTGTATACTATACAGCCGTTCATGAGTCATACTCAACTCCTCTCGGTGATCAAATAGTTTGAGGATCAACATCCATATCAACTGGTACTTTTTTATGAGGTAAGCTAATAATAATAATAATAATGCAGTCTCCTAGAAACGAGATTAAATTAATAATGGAAGCATTCCAACAATACACGTTATGAAAAAAAATAGGCTTTTGGAACTTATTTCTATAAAACCCGGTTTTAGAAAAACTAGTGTTTAGAAATGTTAACTTAGGAAGAATATGTTAGAGAAAGTGTTTTAAAAATATATATTTTATAAATAATAGTTATCATAAGGAGAAAAAGATTAGAAAATCCGCGCGGGAAACGAATATAGTCAACTCTTTGACTTCATTAAGCTTTGTTTATTGACGTTAACACTTACGTAAAACTAATGTAGGCATATGTTTTATCAAATTATGATTTTTGCACAAAAATATATTTTGATAATATTTAAAAAATGTGATCAAGATATGATCGATGATACCTTGAAGTTTCCTATTCGGTCAGCGACCATGCCTGCCAGAGGAGGCATCACTATTGCCACAATCGGAGTCACAGCAGACATGATGGCTGTCTCTTCCACATTGATACCCAACTCTCGCAAGTGGAGCGTCAGATAGGGATACAGCACATACNAGGGATACAGCACATACAGGGCTGTCAACAATTAAATAGTCAAATTGACAAAATCACACTATGGTGGTTATTAAAAATAAATATATCTATCCTTATAAATAAAATAATTCAACTTTGCTACATTGACTCAGCCATTGCATGCATGAATACGTACAGCAATTCTTCATTAAGTTAATCATATCTATCTGTATTAGTGGGAGTTTCTGTACATATGTAAAGTAGCATAATCAAAGTTGGTGTCACCAAGTACGGTAACTCATGGTGTCACCCCTATCGACCTCCTCCCCTATCAAAAATACATAATTCATAGTCATGTTTTTGGCAATAGTAGTAACATGAACAATTAGTGGCAACATTAAAATTACACCTTTAAATTGCAATATCATATGCACAGCCTTGCAATAAAACTGTTTTGAAAATCTTTCTACCTGGAATTATAATACTATTAACAACTACATTTTTAGTAACTGAGTGGAAGTCTTTTTTTATTTTTCTCCTTTTCTTTTATTTACTACTTCATTCTCAAAAAATTAATTGCTATATGTTCACAAATACTAGCTGCAACACTATTGTAGCTGAAATATCAGAAAAATTGACTAAATCAGCGACTATAAAAACACCAGTAGCAACGAATAAACCAGCGCGTTCAGACATAGCCACGTGACTCGAAACGTGATTATAATTGGGTTATTCCAACTGGAGCACATGCACATTATAAGTTTCAAAACGTAAGTTAGCGTACTGTTTTAGCCTTGTTGGTATTTTGATAGCGTACAAGTAAGCTGGGCTTACTAAAATATGTTTGCGGTACTACCTAAATAGAGGGATTTAAAAAAAAATAATAATAACTTCTGCTGCAACAGCGCACACAAATTGTATAACAGTAACTATTATGACATCTCCTCTTATGATGCCACCTGGTGAGGTGCCC